>JBAFWW010023899.1:0-14510 GCA_036873685.1 Agapornis canus
CTCTTCCTCTTCCTCTTCCTCTTCCTCTTCCTCTTCCTCTTCCTCTTCCTTTTCCCTTCCTTCCTTCCTTCCTTCCTTCCTTCCTTCCTTCCTTCCTGTCATTTAAAGATGTGGAGATTCTCCATTTTGTCTTAGTCTCTTTACCTAGAACAAGTTTGAATGATGGTAGATTAATCAATACACTAAAGAGCAAGCACTTCATAGAAACCTTGAGAGACTGCAGGGACAGATGGATAGAAATTTTGATAGGTTCATAACAGAAAAAAACAATGCCCTGTGCCTGGGATGGAATAACGCCATATACCAATAACAGCCTGGGAGCCAGCTTTAGCTTCAGGGAAATAGTAGAGTTCTGGGGTTTGCTGTAAAGATCCTGGAGGACAGTAACTTGAAAGTTAGTAGCATTCCCTGGGCATGATGATGGGGTGAGCTGCATTAGTTAAAACATAGTCAGCAGGTTGAGGGAAGTGGTCATAACCCTCTGTTTTGCATTTGTGAGACAAGTGTGTTACAGCATCCAGTGCTGAGCTACCCAGTACAATAAGGATGTTGACAAAGTATACTGAGTACAGAGGAGAGTAGCCATGATGGTTGGTGGCTGGACCACATGACACAGGAATCTGGGAGAGAAGAGTTTGTTCAGCCTTCAGAAGAAAGGGATAATTGATCATGCAGAACTAAGTAATGGTGATCACGAGATTTTGACAGGTGCACATAGCAAAAAGCCAAGAGGTGGTGGACATAAGGTGCAGCAAGGCAACTGGTTTTAAACAAAAAATGCTGGCAGTGAATGTGGTTAATCACTGGAAGAGGTTAGTCAGAAAGGATGTGGAATCTTCTCCTAGGAGAGGTTTAAAACTCATCTGGTCAGTAAGCAAGTAACCTGCTCCAACTGAATGTGTCCCTGCTATGATCAGAATTTGGAATAGATGACCCCAAAGTTTTCTTACAATCTAAATTAAAAGTTGCTTAGATTAAGCTAAAATACTTCCAAAGTTTTTTGCTAGTTAGCTTGTCTTTGTAAAATCTGAATGATGACCTTTTGAATTTCCAGGGCATGAAGTTGCAGTTATGCAAACTGGACATCACATTAACACCTGTGCTGAATTATTTCCCACTGCTTGAACAGGTGTTGGGTACTCTGTAACTCATCATTGCTTTGGAATGGATGATTTTGCTTCAGGTTCAGCTTCTGGCAAGCCAAATCTCTCTATTTGCTGCTTTATGCACATAAAAATAAAACCACAGCCATCCCTGAATAATGAATGCTGGAGAACAAAACTGACTTTCAATATTGACAATCAGCTTATAAAGAATTCCCTAGTGAGAAGAGATGCATCTCATTTTGTTATCACTCTCTTGAATGGTGTGAAAAGAAAGAATATTACTGTGAACGAACATACCAAATCACAAACTAACACTGGATGCATTTGTCAGTTACATCTGCATAAGTTTGTAGCTTGCTTCATTTACAGTTTATCAGATGACAGGTTTATTGGTAGCTTAAAGTTCCAATTCTTGATAACACTTGTGATAAAAAAAAGCTAATCTGGTGCTGGAAAAACAATAGGTATCTCTTTTAGCTCAGTCAAAGCACTAGATATGCTCAGTGTACAGAGAAAAACTGTTAGCTGTGTTCCTTTAAGTACAGATCAGCAAATAATATCTTACTTTATTCTACTTATTACATTTTTTATACAGATATGACAACATATAACACTTTTTATTTATGAGAACTATTAATAACGATGTTGCTTTCTTTGCTTTTGTTTTTGACAAAATTAAGTTTTAGGCAACCATTTCTAACAGGGATGGTCAAGAGTTCTTCATTGAAATGAATTTTTATAAGAATTAGATTCTCATCTAACCACCAATCTGTCTGCTATTGTGCAACTTTCAGATATTTTCTCTCAATATCTAAAATAGTTTGGGCTGAAAATATTTTTATTTAAAGTGATGAAGAAGTGGATTACAGAAACTTGCTTCCTGAGCCATTGTCTTGCTATTCTATTCTATGAAACCATAATATCCAGGAGGTTATTTCCCAGAAAGTGTTCCTTGCAGGTGGTTATCATAATCTGGCTTTATATATATCATAAACATTTAAGTCTAACTAATGAGATCAAAAGACCTGTGAAGATGAGAAGAATGTGAAATACAATTCCCCTAACACATGGAAGTTCCATTCCAGAAAAGCTATGTTATATTTTGAGAGTTTTGCTGGAAACTTAAAACACCAAAACAGGGCTATATTTTTGTCATAATTTTTCAGGGAAAGATGCCCTTTTCCCTTGCTTTGTTTTTTGGTGTATGTGTTGTACATACAGCCACTCTCATATTTGCATTAGTGACATTATTTCTTCCTTTGAAGTTGCTTTATGACCTTTGTCATTCTTTAATGGTGAACAGTACAGACCTTAAAGTGAGAGCAGAAATAACTCTAAATGGAATCAAGAGCTCAGAAAACCAAATTGTGTGCATACATAAAACCGGAAAAATAAATAATAAATAAAATGTATAGGATCCCATTGCAGGGGGATTAGAACTAGATGATTTTAAGGTCCTTTCCAGCCCTAACTGTTCTATGATTCTATAAATCTATGTGATATAAATCAGCACCATACGATGACCATCTGGCATCTTCATAAGCTACCTTTGAAACAAGAAATTTATTCCAGTTGTGAGGTTTATGACACTAGATACCCTGAGATACCCAGAACATGACTCTTTATTGGAACATAGATCTCATTTGCTGTGTAAGCAGATGTTGCCATATAAGAGTCACCCAACCAGATCTTTGTTGTTGAATGGGGAGATTTATGATTTGAGTCTTACTGCATAACCAGGTGATGAACCCTGTCCAAAAATTAAATATGAGAACTTTTCACAGACACATGCCAGATGCTTCACAGAAGTTTATACGCTGGAACAGAAAACAACTGACCAGAATATTATTGCTGCAGTAATTCACCACCTACACTGTAATTGCTTGTGAGACTACAACCCACATGCTCTGTCCTGCAGCAGTTTAATTTTTAAATCTAAAGAAGGGGGAAAATGGCTCATGAAAGGCAAGAATGGATCAGGCTGAAATTTATTATGTCTCAGTGCAAATCAACTATGTAACATTAAAAAAAGCCATGCTCCCATAGGAGGGCATGTGGGACTACTTCATCTACTTCATGTGAGTTAATACGTCAGTTTGCACAGGCTGCTTTGGAAGCTTTAATGCCTATGTAAAAGCTGTTTTCTGGAGATTTAAATGGAGATTGGTTTATGGCTGAATTCCAAAGTCTTCTGACAAGAACTGTAGTAACTTGAATTGCAGACAAGGAAACATTCTTTTTTTGCTTCTGCTAATGATCAAACAAGGCTAAACTGTGATTGTTAGCTAATGTGTCACTCCATGAAAACCACTGGGAAAAATTCTGCACAGATCTGCTGAGTGGATAGTAATTTGCCCTTTAATACTCACAATACATTAGCTTCTTCTATACGGTGTGTGTGTTGTGCTGTCTTGTGTCTACAGCATTATCGGGACTGCCCATCCCTTTCCAGTGATTCTGAAGACAATCTTACAAAGGGGTGTAAACTCTATTCAGAACTAGCAGATAATTTCTACACAAATATAAAGGATCAGTGGGTACTCTACACTGTAGTTTGGTATGTTTTGGAAGGAATATGGAAGCTAACATTTTATACTCTGCTTATTTTGCCTTCGTGCCATAGCTTAATTCATATATTGATGATACTGAATGGAAAAATCCAGAGGAAACTATGTTTGAAGGATATGTATAGTATGCTTAGAAAAAATATTAAGATATTTTCTCTCTATAAGACATATTTGCAATAGCAGTCAAAAAGGTAAGACTTGGGGTTTTTTCCACTTTTAAGGCTGATGGGAGTTTGGTGCCAGCCTGCATGTCCTTCACCTGCTATCACTGAGCAGATGTTGATTTTCCAATTTACAGGTCTGTTAAGAATTCATGACAAAGCTAAATTATACATGAGAAAGAGATTATTTTTTTTCCTTCAGACTCTCGCTTCATTGTGCTATGGTTTTGTATTCTTTAATTGATAATAATCTGACAGAAAGAAACATTTTTGTTTTCCCTGCACATCCCTCTGTACTTTATATTTTGATTTCCCTATGCCGATTTATTGTTTCAGTATAAAAGAAAATGTGGTTTTATATGGAGGAGAAAATACTGATGTCTTTTTGGAGCTACTGATTAGTTGTAGGGCAGGAAAGCTATCAGTATTTATTGTCTAGGCTTAATTATATAATTCAGATTTAGTATGCAGTTCATTAGAACACTAAGACCAAACTATTATCTTCAGTCTTGCCTCCAGATTTCAGTTGTTCTTATCCAAAATTCATAACATCTATTTTTCAGGTCAAAAATCTCATTAGCACAACATTGACTGTTACTAAAATTTTATTTATAAATTGTTTTTCACATGAAGAAAAATGTAGATCTTTGTCTATAGAAAATATTACAAATAGGGTACAACTCATGACAGTACACAGTGCTTTACACCGCTATTAATTTATTTCATCACACAGCAGAGGCTGAGATTTCAGAGCATAAGCAAACTGTTAGGAGTAAATAGATTTGTTTCAATCACAGTAGATGAGCAAGTTACAATGTTTTCTATTTTCTGAAGAGGAAGCACTGACATCAGTAACCAGCAAGATGCCATTTCATGGAAGCAGTCTCTGGCAGGTTGAATACCATGATTATAGTCCTGGATGATTTTGTCTTTTCTTGCTGATGGTTTGCTTTTTACCATAGAATGAGATTGCCTGGTATTCTTCTGAGTGGACAAATCCTCCAGTAAGCTTTCCATGGCAGATGCCACCAAGTAAGTTCTAGGCTTGTGCTGGAAGAAGTTATGATATCAAGAATATTACTATTTTGGGAAGAAGTACTTCATCCAGTGTTTTGGTGTTAATTCTAGTTAACTTACTGTAATTCAGGGGTCATCTGCATACTCCCTGTCCAGAACTGTAAGAGAACTGTGTTCCTCTCAGTATCTTATAAAAATAACTTGTGAAAAGCAGAAGTTACTCTAAGTCTTGACTGATAATATTCTTGAAAGGTCTATTACTGTCGAGGGAATCTAGAAAAGTTTGGGAGCTCTAAATATGTTATTTTTAGCAAATTCACTCTACTATACACTCTCTTCTAATACCTAGGAGAACTGTGTAATTATAGAGCAGGTAAGTAAAGTACATCGACATTTGATCATGAATGAATGTCAAATTACTGTGTTGCAAAACACAAAAATTGAGTGAGTTGCATCTGAAAAAACTAAAAAGATCTGGAAAATAGAATTATGTGAAGACAATAAAAGGTGTTTAATTCCGCCCTTTGCATTGTCATTGTTTGAGTAGCAGTTACATGGCAGATAACATGTGTAATGTAGCAAGAACAATGAAGAAAGCAATTACACACTGGTTTACCGGTGTCTAGCTGAAATACGTAATCTATATTTGCTGATACAAATATATACACCAAAACGTATAGTAGCATGCAGCAAAGAAGAATACCATGTGATGTGCAGCTGCTTCTTATTCCTCTTTGAATAAGAGAATGACAGCTGTACACAGCCAACTTCTGACAATAAAATACCAACCGTCAGAGACCCTTCATAAAATCAGACTAACCTGATTCCCTTCACCTATAGAGAAAAGTCCCAGCAACTTCAGTGAAAATTTCACATGTCAAATCAAGGCAACATTGGTACACATTTCGTAGGAAATTATAGACAATACCAAGTACAGGGAGAAAGAAAGGCCTTTGAAGAAAACCAGACTGAAATAAGACCACATAGACAGCCATAGGAGTGGTATGTTGAAGCAAGCATATTTGTATGAAATTGTGTATAGCTGACGTTGAGTTTTGCATGGTGCCTCCAGTACATGCTTGACACTGAATTTCACTTTCACTCACCTGTGACTCTGTAATTAAAAAGAAAATTAAAATATCTATATATATATATATATATAAAAAATCAACATCAGTAGGAGATTGTTCTCTCAGCAATCTTAATGCTAGAAAAGGATGCTATTTCTGTTGGTTGCAGTTGTAGGGACCTGGGTTCTTAAGGTGATCTCTGTATTTCTATTTTTATTTTGTATTTTTTTAAAGCTACAGGAGAAAATGTATTGAGAACTGTGTGAATCTCTGGGCTTAAGTAAATTGCTGTAGGAGGGGACAAGTTTTGATAAATAATTTGTAATTTAATTTCTGTACTTGCCAGGAGACAAAGCCTTTGAACAATTTTACGCTAAGAAAGGATTTGATAAGCGGTCATCGAATGCATGGATCAACTGCATATGTCTATGCAAACCCAAAAATATTTAATATAATTATTTGTTGTAGCTACCATTATTTTGTGTTTTGGGTTTGATTTTTGTTTTTTTTCCCTTGAAATTATGTTATTTTTTATCTGGGACATAAATTACACAAGTTTGGAACACCAAGGGTTAAGTTGAGGATGCTTTCTAAAGGAAAAAAAAAAGAGCCAGTGTTTGCAAAGGGTTTCAGATCTGATCTCTTTTCATTTGCAAAATGTTTTCATGCTTAAGAACTTGAATGAAAGCAGTGACAAATTCTTAATTTGAGCACACAGATGCTGTTTGTGTATGATATTTTCTTTCTGTCCACAAAAGTCATCAAATGCAAAAACAATTTGCAGGCAGACTTTTTCATATGTGCCTGTATGAAGTTATGCATATGCAAAATGAGTGCTAATAAATAAACCTGTGGGTTGCTCTCAAAGCCAGTAAATGTAAAATTTCCACTTATAAAAGTTCTGGTGGCTTTTACCAGAAAAAAAGCTTTAAGCTGACTCATATAGTCCCTGTCAAGAAATAAATGTTTAGCAGAAATATCATTTAACCTCTTAGAATGGAAACTATATAATTATTGCCAAAGAGCTACATCTCAGCTTAGCGCCAGAAGGTCAGCCCCAGCAGAGATGGTGTTTACCCAAAATTCACTGCTAGACATGTTCAGTAATAGAGAAACCCTAAAAGGTTCAGGGCACAGTCCCTGTGCTCTGGGCCATTTGAGAGTGGGACGTGCTTTGGCCAACTGTTGATTTACCATCGCGTGGGGTTACCTCAGCACGAAGCTTCAGTAATGTGGTAGTGAATCAGGCTCAAAATGCTTAACGCTAATAAAGCTGTCATGTACTCTCTGCAGGTGACATAAAATCTTAGAAGGCTCCTGGCCAATCGCAGGTTTCTTGTTCAAAAGCTTGGTTTCCCAGACACACACCACCTCATCGTCAGTCTGCCCACATGCTGGGGCAGGGCTCCTGTCTGCCTGCCTGCGAGCACTGCAGGCACCACTTCTCCTGTGCTGCTACTGCCTGCCACACTTTTCTCCCTCAGCACTCGTTATTCAAGTTTATGATATAGGCAGGATTTATTGCTAAATGAGGGAGGGATTTCAACCAGGTTTTATTAACTGGGAAAAGCTGGAGGCAGTGCTCGGTTACATATTATTACATAAGGTGATGCAGGGGTCTAATATCTGTCACAATCAAAGGCTAATGCAAATTCAGTGGGCACTGTAATATCAGCATGAATAATCAATGTTAAATTAAGATGTATTATCTAGGTAGCATCAATAAAGAAATGAGGAGTTCTGAAATGTCACAGTCATTTTAATTAAAGCAGCATTGGAGCTAGGGAGGAAGGCTTGTTGCTGTGAAGAAACTACAGTAAAATTCTGCTCTGTTTTTTCTGGAAAACGCACATTTAATTACACTGACATATGCTGAAATGAGACTGTATAGTTTCTTTCCTTGATGAAATGAGCTCTGTGTTTCTTATGAGACCAGATTTGAAATAAACTACATAAATAAAACAGTAAAAACTCCTTCAGTACTTCCTGTCTCCCCTCCTTAATATATTTTTCTTGTAGCTATTTTCAATCTACAAATTAATTAAACGTACAGCAAGCACAGTATATCTTTGAAAGTTGGTTCTCTCTCACACTTTGCACTTATTTAGAACATAGAGGTTGTGGAAATGAGCAACAGTATTTAATACAAGATTGTTTGAACGTGTGTGTGGGGAGGTTACTGCACAACAGAGAGGGCAATGGTGCCCTGTGCAGTGTTACACACCATCATAATTAAAACTTTGGGCTCTGGGTTGTGACTTTTTTTTAATATAGTTTTTATATATTACAACATATACATACACATACATACATACATAGATTACTTTATTTCTTAGCTGGTCACATGCTCTGGCTCCCTTCCTCTTGTATTTTCAATATCAGTAGAGCATGCCATGCATTATGGAGTATCTCAGATCATCCTTGGTATGTGTAATATGTTATCCAGGCTAAATTAGAAAACAGGAAGCAACAGAGGGCTGGGCAGCTGGTGCTTGCCCTTTACTACAATCTCCTAATAATCTGTTTTATCTAGTCTGTTCTTGAATTCTAGTAAGTAATGATGATTCAACTATTTCTCCCCTGACAAATTATTCCATTGTCTAACCTTTTGGATATTTCTGCCTAATATGTAGTTTTAATATTTAAGTTTTTAATTTCGGACCATTATTTCAGCTATAATGGTAAATGTGAAAGCCATCTTCTATCAATTAGCAACCATCTGGGAGAGATGAAATTCAGAAATCAAGCAAAGTATTGCACAATAGTGAATGATGAAGGGGTAAAAACCCAACAACTAAACAAAATGTTCTTTTTGCAAGTGCTTCCTGGCACAGAAAGGTGGTAACCTCTTCAGCTTTAAAAAAAAGAAAATGTTTATTTTCTCCATCAGGAATATGTGGAATTAGTAATTGTCAGTCCTAGGTCTGTCAAAAACATTAGTCAGTTTCGTGTCCTTTTTTGTTATTCTAAAAAGTAACAAAGATAAACATTTGTAATTGTAGAAGTGGTTGCCTTATGGGTTTTTTGAGACTCTCAGTGGTTATGTTCTAGATTTTCTCCGGAACACAAACTATTTAAAACGTTACCATTAAAAAAACCAAAACAAAACAACAAACAAACAAACAAACAACAAACAAAAAATCCCAAACAAAAAAACAAACAAAAAAGAAAAAACAAAGAAAAAACCCCAGCCTATTATTGTGTTATCAAAAGGTTCAGGGGACTCAAGTGTTAGAAAATAACCATAATGTAAAAATGTTAGTAACTGGGAAAGGTGCTGACAGGTCCTGAATAGTACTTCAAATCTAGCCAGGCTTCATCACTTAATCCCCCTATTTAGTAAAACTCTGTTACAATGCAGGTAAATCTTACTCCTTATTCTCCTGATCAGTTGATATAGGACACTTTGGGTTCATCAGATTTTGTCTTTTGTCTAATTCTCAGAGAACCTAAATAATAATAACAAATAATGAGCACTGTAATTCATTACAGCAGTGGCAACTTTGCCCATCATGTGGGAAGAGGAGAGAATGTTGGCACATTGCTGTCACTATCAACTTCATGGGTGAAGTAGTCTGCTCCTTTCTATAGGGACGGAGCAGAGATTCAGATTTGATGGTCAGAGAAGGCTGCTGCAGTGCCCTGTGCTGAGCCCTCACAGAGTAGATCCTACACCCAGCCCCCTTCTTTCCATTGAGGAGTAATGAAACACAAGATACTTCATATAACAGTATAACCAGAGTCTAGCCTTTACCTGGCTGTAAAGCTGAGTGATTTCGCATATGACATATGCCACCAAGAAAAGTCTAGTCCTAATATAAGCTAAAAATTTAGCCCTCCATACATGAAGCTAGAGTTCAGTGATTGCATTTTTACCCTGCACTTCACCCCAAACCCTGCAAAAGAAAACACTGGAAGTGCAAACACATCAAAACAACACAGTGTTATTCTGTCCCTGAACAGACAGAATAATAATAAAAAAAAAAGGGAGAAACTTCCAGCTAGCAAGAACTTTGTTTTTCAGTACAGAAGTATCGTAAGCCATTTCAGCTGTAAGGAAATCCTCCTCCAATTTCATGCTACAGTAGTGTCCATAACAAAAATAAATGCATGTTACCAGCATACCAGCATAGATTAAATAGCTTCTGATTTATTGTTTCACTGAGGAGAGAGTTCAGTATATAGCTCTGTCCTTTTTTTCTGACTTTTTTGCCTTCAATGTTACTTTTTTTTTTTTATCTTTAGTATCCTCACACACACAAAAGCTACAATAATATTGAGCAGTCAAAATCAGGCCACGGTGCCACAGTTGAGACCCATTACTTTCGTAAAAGATATTATTGTTGTTTTGTTTTTTTAAATGCATCTTTTATCTTATTTTTAATTATACACATAAAAAAATAAAGGAAATGTTTTATATATTTTAAATAATATCCATCTGTTAAGGAGGTTAAATTCTTTCATGTCAGTATATACCAGTAAATGTTTCTTAATCTGTGTATTGCTGACATAATAGACCATAAAGGATTTTGGAATGTAACCAGATGAGTCACAAATTCAAATGCACTCAGAGGATTTATCAGCACAGTGGACCTTGACATTTCATTTAATGAATATAGCTCACTTTGCATGACCCACTCTTGTAACTGTCTCATCTTGGGCAAAGAATAGTTCCATATACAAGTACTGTTACTGCCTATTTGCATATATGAATAAGAATTCAAATAATTTACAACTATTTAAATTTATTATTGAAGTTAGTTTATATTCAACTTCATTTCCTCTTGAAAATATAATTCATTAGATTTCAGTTACTGTAGATGTATTGACAATACCGTTGTGTTGTGGTTTTCTTACCAGATGAGACTTTCTATCTAAACTAATGTTTTAGTCAACCTAAGAAATGCTAAATTAACATTTTTCTTATACTGTTAAAGAAATCAAGCTTGTTTTCTAGTGAAATGGGCTAAACCCCTATTTGAGAAATCAGTAAGAACTCCATTCTTTTTAGGGCAGCTTATTTCCTCAGATAGTAATTTCCAATATCTTCAGGGAATTCACTTGCTTACATGCTGTTGAAAGTAGAGATTCACATGGATTCAAGCGAATTGTGTAATAGTGTTGTTAAAAAATAAAAAAAAAAAGAATATTGTCACAAAGCAGTTTTGGAAGAGAATCCTTAATAGACAGACAGTATTATCAACCACTTGTTAGTTAGGACCACTGAAGGTAGCCTTTCCTCAGTAATTGCTACTTACGAATAATTACTTTCTGCAGAGGTTCATAGAGTCAATACACTTCTTCCTTGAGGTATTTCTAGGAAAAGCTCTTTCCCAGAGGGAACCTGCAGTAGCACAAATTTAAAGATATTAAACCCCCGACCAAACAACAAAAGTACAAAACCACATTAACTAAATTGCATGGTGTTCCTATAAGACAGTAAACAAGTACAGTCTCTGTACCAATTTAGAAGCAAGTGAGTTGCTCATACTTACCTTCAACTGCACTGCTGGGATGAAGAGAATGCATTCATCTCATGCACAGTTTTACCTAGCACTCATCATCTTATTTTTTATCTCCTGCCCTGACTCTATCATTCTACAACTCAAGAACATATTGTAAATGTACCCACAAATGTTAAAAGGATTTTTTTATTTTCTTCTTATTTTGGCAATTAGGGGTTTGTTCCTTAGAAAGCTAACTTATTTCATTTCTGTTTTCCTAGATTGTTTTCTGTCTTTGAACCTTGTTTAGTAAGATGGATTTAATTTTATTTAATGAGTTTCCCTTTCAACAACTCATTGTTTTATTTTATTTTATAATCTTATGCATGCTCCCAATATCTCAGCTTCTGTCAAAATAAATGTAATTTACAGTGCCAGCTGCAAAGATAAAACCTACTTTTTTTAATGGAAGAATTTTCACCTTTTCAACAGGTAACTTTCTACTGCTAGAAACTACAGTCTCCTTTTATTTAAATGAGGCCCTGTTTTCATACTGACAGTTGTTTTATCTTTTTCTCTATCACAGTGATACTTCTGCCTAAGTAAGGGCTCCCTTAGTCTTAGCTAAGTTAGATTAAGTTTACCAAATTTTGCCTTTGCAGTATTTTAGCTGAAGAGTATGTTACTCAGTGCAGCATTTACCTCAGCTAATTTTAAAGCTGGAGTTCACCAATGCACATACAGATGCTTACAGTGTAGGTGTCAGTATCTGAGACATCTAAGACAGGTCAGGGGAACCGTGTTTTTTGCTGCTGCAGCCTCCCTGCAAGACACTGCTGTCATGATAAAAAATTATGGTTCTCAAAACTGAGATACTACAGCAATTTTATATACTGTTCTGGTAGTTCTTGTGATTGTCATCCCTTGATGTTCTCTCTTGCTTCAGAAACTATTACACTGTGCATGTGTCCTCTGCCTACTATCTCTCTCCTTAATTCTGCTGTATCCTGCTTATGTTTTCCCACTGCAGTTTTGGCAGCTTCTCTCTGCCAGAGACCAGGTTGCCCATCCCTTCTGCTGTGGTTTGCAAATGCACCTTACTTTTAAGGTAAACCATACAGATATCAGGAAGCCAAGAAGAGGAAACCCTGTCATACTTAGCATGCAGGGTTAAAATGTTCCTTAGCTCTTTCACTGTTTGTTTTACCCTTGTCACAGCAGGTTGCTATGCAGAGGAACACAGTCACATCTGAAGTGACAGATTGATTTTGACAATACCTAACAGAGAGTGTCAGGAACCAAACCTGGGCCTTGATTCCATATGGCATATATAGATGGAGTCCATCAGCTCAGCATAGACCAAGCCCCCCTTATGGGAGCTCTGTCTTCAACAGAGCTATTTGTAATGTCTAAAGAAAGGGCCAGGGAAAAGACCTGACCCTTAAACAATGCCCAAGATTCAAGCTTACCAGCTAGATCTCTTGATCAACTCACAGTGTGCCAAACCTTGATCCTGGGCTACAGAATGTGCCTCCAAAAGCCATACAGCCATGTTTGAGGTCAGGCTGAGTCTGATCCCAATGTTTTCAATACATGAGATATATACATGCTATGCATGGATGTATGCAACATTAAGCACATCCTGGATTAGTAAAGTCACACAGGAATAGCAGAGAGCTGCTATTGCTTTTATATGCGGACTTGGTTGACTGCTAAAGATCTAGGCAATAGGAGAGGTTATCTTCCCTCTGCCAGAGCTAAAATTCCTCCAAAGAAGCATCCAGCAGCATGAAAACAGCAGCTGTAGATCTGTTCAGGAACCTTCAACTATGAACACATTCAAAAAAGCTCTAGTTCCCCTAATAATAGATCCCCATTTTTCTGTGAAGGGGTTTCAGTGTTGCCAGAATACAAGGAGCTGATGCACCTGTGGTCATCCCAGTCCAGAAACACTGAGTTCTTACTAGTACTATGTCTTGCTATGTGCAATAGTGTGTCTAGCCCTCTGGCTTGTTTATGAGGGTGGGTAATTACTCCATTATGTTTGCAGTGTAGATACTTCAGAAAAATAACCCACAGCTGTAGTCTGCACATATGTCAATAATAATCTTATTCACTTATCTTTGTACAATTTCATGTTGTTGTTTTGTTGGTGTGGTTTTTAATTATTCAATTCCAAATTTCCTCAGGCCTTATAACTCTTGAAGAGTCTCAGACTTTTAAACTGTGATTCACCATAGATCATTACAAAAGACAAAGTGATAACACATTAACTTCAGGGGTTTATCATGATCCATAAACCACTCTGATAAATATGAAAAAGAATGCATGAAAGCATTAAGAGGTGCAAATGTGTTTCATTAAAGTGATAGATAAAAAAAAGAAAAAAACAAAACTGAGAAAGGGAAAAATTTGATTGGCAGTAGAGAGTGTACAGAAGCAGAATCAGAAGCATACTCTTCCTGCAGTAGTTTAACAGCTGACTTTTGGGTAACACATCTACTATGCAATTAACTAAAAGTTAAGTTATGTGGACTGGGATTCATCTTACCTACCTTTGGATGTCAAAGTCTGAGATAGTTATCCTAGACTGGCTTCAAAAAGAATAAGCATTCTCAGACTACATTTCATTACATTCTCAAATAAGCTGAATTACCCTTTGGTTGCCTGAAAAAAAAAAAAAAATAAAAATTCTTATTGGAGGAAAAAGGCAACAGACAGTGTTTTCTCTAATAGCTGGACTGCAAAATAAACCTGTAGACAGAGCATCTAAATCTCAACAATTGTGGTAGGAGAAAGTGACTCATCCCAGGAACTGCAGAAAAATTGCTAGTAAAGATCATCAAGGGAAACACAAAGATAGAAATATTTTAAGAAAAGTGATGTTCCAACTATAAGAGGAATGGAAGACTTTGAGAAAATGTGGTTTGCACTTTTAAGGCCACTCAGAGAAGTGCTCATTCAATCCCAACTAGTAGATAGGAAATGTACTACTCACAGACTGCACCTTGGGGCAGGAGATTGGTTTGACAATACACTATTATCACAGACTTGTCCTTTTTTTTGGACATTGTCATAGTTTAAACCCAACCAGACAGCTCATTCACTCACTCAACCCCCCCTTTCTTGCCATCCCCTGCTTCCA
>JBAFWW010023900.1:0-32548 GCA_036873685.1 Agapornis canus
AATCTCCTCTTTGCCCAACCTGTAGCTGTGCCTGGGATTGCTCTGACCCAGGTGTCAGAGGACTAGGAATAATCCTCTAAAATAACAATATCATAGTATAGTACATAAATGTGACCTTTATTCTATTATGAACACTGTAAGATTTCATTTTTTATTCTACAATTAATTGCACCAGTGCTGAGTGCAAATTCTGTTTGCTGCCTTGTTCCTGTGCTTCTAACTAACTGATTCAATGGTAAGTCCATTTAAGGTATGTGCATAGGCCCAGGCAGAGTGGCAAGGGAAATAAAATTATTGCCCTATAACAGTGATATATGTTTTGGGGTGTTCTTTGTTGTCCTGGATCTTCTGTTTCAGGGAATGAAAGTGGAGACTCTAGGAATGTCTTTGGTGAGAAGCTGAAATGCTGTCTATGTTGTTGCAAAAATGACAAGGCAACCACTATACACCTCAACTTTCCACTGGAGACTGCAGAGAGGGAGGTGATGAGGACTGTTCTTTAGCACAGGACTTACATGTGAAGTTGCATGGGGTCACAGGACATGGGAGTTTCTTACTCATTTAAGATGCCAGAAGAGCTGCAGTTAGACTTGCAGCACAAAGGGTGTCATTCCTGAGGCCACACCTCACCAGTGACTTGCCTTCTAGGAATCACTATGAATTGGTTTTAAATATCTCGACATAATTGGGGCAGAAAACTGGGAAAGAAGTAAGGCTTAAGGTGTGTGAATGGCCAAATGTGAAAGTCCAGGGCATTTTAAAGATAAACCAAGTAGAAGAAGGTTTGCAATGACCTTAAATTTTAATGAAATAGACTCAGCATTTCATGAAATGCAGACAGCACAACAGCCTGCATGAGAAATTCAGCCTCGTTTGTGAAAAGGAGAGGGTTTTTTGCTTTATTAGCGGTAAGTTCTGAATGATTTTTGAAAGAGTGGTAATACTTCAACTGTGTTCAGAAACTGTAAAAATCAGTGTTTTAACTGAGGCCTGTATGACATTCAAATGTGCCTGGATTTCTCATTAACCATTAGCAGATTTTGGTTCTAATCCTAATAGGGAACAACAGTCCTTTGACTGCACCTTACTGCCATATAGCTCTGTTTCTTACAGTTCTGAAAAGCATGTGCCAAAAGGTCTAGAGACCTTTTTCTGTGTGAGAGACTGCACTAGATAACCATGTCCCACTAGCAGTTGTGGAAGAGTGCAGTGACTCTCAGGTTGTAAGCTGACCAGATGAAGAATTGCCAGTTTATTCTAAGGAAATTTGAATCAACAAAACATAACTGTTTCTGTTGATTTTGGGTAGCGTGCCTTAGATTTGAGGAGCTGAGAGGGGAAAGAAGATAATACTTTATCATTTTACATGCACATGTGTAGATTTTAATGTTCTGTGCTTCCTCGAGAAGAATCCCTTGGTGCCAATTAACCTAACTTATTCCAAAACAATTCTCTGTTTGGAAAGAATAATTTTCATTGTGGGTGTTCCGTGAAATTGTATGCCTCATACCCTGTTATTACTGAGATGTGTGCAGTGCAGTTGAGAATGCCAGTTTCTTTTCCATGCACTGTATAGATTATAGCTGTATCCCACACACAGTGCTAGATAATCCCTACTTTAATTTGGTTATGTGTACAAATCCTTTCTGGACATTTAGGGGTTTTAAAAATGTAAAAAATCTATCATCTTCTGAAACTGCATTTGTTAAAACCAAAAGCTGAATTTAGAAGTGATCAAAACCAATGAATAACATGGTAATTATCTAATTAAAAGGAAATTATTGCGTTTGCTGAAATATAACAGGGAGATCATGATATCCAACACAAAATGGCAAAGAAGGAATAAAGTTACGCAGAAAATTCCATGGTTTTTAGCCAACACAGTTTCAACCACATGTTTTTCTTTAATGGGAGGAGATTTAACAGTACACTAAGGCTCCAGGATTCATCAGCCCTTTAAGCTTTTGGACACCCCAACATCTGTAATGAGGTCCTAGAATACTTCAGGGAAGCCATGAAGTACTGGAGCTCTCAAAACTAGTACCATGTCCTTGACACTTCTATGCACTTTCCTGTCCATCACAGCTATATGATTTCCTTTGGTGTTACATCCCTTGTACTATGCCATACAGAAAATAGGTCATGTCTTTGTCTTGAAAGAGGTGAAAAATTTAATAATATACATACTTTCATAGTTAATACAGCCCAACTGCTGTTCCTTTATATACTTCCCCCAGATACCACAGAACAATTTTCCCCTATATCCTCTTACACACGTTTTCTCACAAGCTCTTAAGTCCTATTCCTTAGACAGGATCAGCAAGTTGGATTGAGGGAGGAACACTTCCTCCAACAGAGTACAGCTATACTATCATGTTTTCCACCCATTTTATTCCCTTTGCAGTTAAAATTGAAGAAATGATCTGTCCCTAATTTAATGGTTTATATATAATTTTAGCTTTAAAAACCAGTCAGAACTAATTTTTCCCATTACCAAAAAAACCCCAAACTCCAAAAAGATGAAACCACTTAGTAGCTGACACTTACTTTTGTTCACTGTCAGTGTCTGCCTGCTTTCTCATATTGCTGGAATTTTTAAAGAAATTATTCCATAAATCTCAATAAAGTAATATTCTCTCTTAGATTTAATTTGGAAAACTGAATATACAATCTGTGGGAGAGAGGTCTGCAAAATACTTTCAACCATTTGCTTTTAATTTACAGCAGATACTTTTTAAAACCTTGATCTATCTTCACTGGCATTGAATTGCAGTCCCTACAGCTGAATTGCAACAACTTTAATTTAAGTAATGACCATTATTTTTATGCTAACTGAATGCCTTGCAAAGAAATAAGAGAGGGAGTAAATCACCAAAACCTTCTCTATTTTGGACATCTCTAAATATTCTGCAAATTTCTATCAGTGAGATTCTCAATCACTGTAACAGCCTACAGACAATGTATCAGAAGTGCTAGTAGATGGCTGGATCTTAGTGACACTGTAGCATGGAGAAGAGATTTTTTTATATATATATATCAAGCTACATAAGAAAAATTCTTACTTAAACTTGAAGTTACCTGTATCATTTTTGGAAGTTTGATCAGTTGTCATGGGGAACCACATTAGAAAGAAATTAGCTCCTCTCAGGACATAATTTCAAGCTCTTTCTTACAGAAAACACATGCCTTTCCATTACAAATGGAATGCTTAATTGTGACAAATGAGCACAAAATGATACTGTACCTCATAGGAGCCTAGTTGAAGATGTGACTGTGCACTTGCTCATGACTCTCCTTATCAAGTATCTGACAGTGTTTATGTATGTTAATGTGTGCACTAAACACTGAACACTTTAAACATCTAGGCAAATAAACAGAATTTCAAATTAGAAGAAAGGCAATGCAAAACATTGGCAGCTTCCATTACTGCTATTTTCCACCTCCAGGGTATGATAGGACACTATTGCTACAGTGACTTTTTGAGGGGAAAGAGCAAGAAGTCAGTGGTCTCATCTAACAAGCATGGGTGTGCATGTGCAAACAGGTCAGTAAGACTGAATAAAATTTAACAAGCACCTATGACATTACTCAAATTTGCCCCTACAGTTACTTACAGATCATAGCCCTGCCAAGTACAGTGGAGTTCCAGATAGCGTGTCAAAAGTCTGAAGCAACAGATAAATCCAGAAGCAGAGAATATTAGGGAACTGCACAGCAGAAACTTCTGTGAGGTTTTGCCCCTTCTAATAGGTTGCCCCTCTTGAGAGAGATCAAACCTATTCCACAGACAGTATCTGTGCTTCCCTAAAGGCCTGTGGGGCTGGGAAGGCAACCGATAAATTGGTTCAAACTCTGTGTTTAGAAATGCATGGTAAAAAAATGTGCAATTAATTACTTAATTTAAAAGCCATTTCAGTTCTTGAAGCAGAAGCATTCGAAACTATGATTTTGCTGTAGCTCAATTCTGTCACTTGCAACGTTTTTCCCTTCTTGTAGATACATTCACCTTACAAGTTATATGAACCTTTTAATAATTTTACTTTTGAAGCAGTATGTTAAATATATATGTGGCAAGAATAAAGGTCAAAAGGAGCATAGTTTAATACAATTCATATAATCCATTCTTTTGTATAAAATTTACATACATTTTATCAAGTGTGTATAATATTATAATATTTTACTATCTGCATATATATTTCAGCTTCCCGGAGTACATATTCTAAGGAAAAAACAGTGGCAAATTACTAAGGGGAATTAAATTAATTAGCTATTTACTATGTAGTAACTTTTGAAATAACTTTATGTGAATGGTCAAAACCAAAGGATTCCCGAAACAAAATGCATGAAAAAAACTAGTACTCTCCTCTTGATCTGAGCACTGCTAAAATTAGCTTTTAATAAGGTCTGAGAATTCCTAGCTGTGTTCAATAAAGCAAAAATGTACCTTCAACAACCAGTGAGAAATTTAGAAGGTGTAATGAAATATAATAAATGAGACTTCTCAGTACTGACTTTGGTTTCTTCGCTTTTCTTAAGTGCTGTAATTCATCAAAACACCAATTACAGATGTTTCCATAGAAAGTGAAGAGAATATCTTACTTGTGTTTGATGTACTAGATATGCAGCGAAGGAGAGGATTCTGAAAAAGAACAGCTTCAAAAATGAAGCGCTGGATTTCAGAACAGACCCTGCAGTGTGCCAGTTTGGTTAGAAACGTGTATTATCACTTAGCAGTAACCGGTGATAAAATACAAAGTGCAAAGGGTCTTGCTCATACTATAGTATCAATCTGTCTGGAGTGTGTAGAGAAGCTCCTGAAGCTGAACTGCCTAAACCTCACACTACTTGCATTATGTTTTCCTACTTTCTGTATTAATTCTGCCCATTCACAAAAAGGTAGAATAGTGTTTTCGTAATGCTGTCCTCAACCACACCATTCTTCATTTGACCAAAACCTAGTGGAATTAGGAGTGTTTAACTGATGAAAGGTCTGAATCCATGCTACTCTGTGTTTCATTTTTAGCAGTGTGAAACTTTATCATCTTAATTTTGAGACTGAGCATACACTGTGTTGTTCTAATTGCATGGGCTTTTTGCGAAGAACTTTGTACTGAATTCAGCCAAGTTACAGGGTTTCCAAGATCATGGTCTTGGCTCAGGATAAATGGAGCCAATGAGCTAAACAAATTCCTGCTTTCTTGGTTCTTGTAGTAGTAGAAAAATGGAAAGAGCAGAATACTTCTACTGCTTTATACAAGTGAAAAAATCCTGGAAACTGCAAAAATATAAGTTAACTGTGTTTATGTCAGCAAGAACTATGTCAGAAATCATTTCGAGTGTTCTTTCAAAATGTGAACCACAAATTGTAATATTACTGAATCAAATATTTCCCATTTGACAAATTTAGACTTAAGAGTAGTCACTTTGGGATTTAAAAGAATAAAGAAATTTAGTCTAGTACAGACAAATATTAGTGTTCTTAGAACATGTAATAGCAATCGCTGTCTTGCATTATGCTGAATGAGGAGATGTGTTTATATTTGTTTCAACTTCTGTTACTGAAAATGCTTTTCTAATGAGCTAGATTTTAAAATAGGGATTGAAATAAATGAGTAATGAAAAAAAAAAAAAGAAAAGGGACTTCTAATCAGGAAAACAGTGTAAATTCTTTCAAAGTCATGTTTATAAATTCAGAGAAGCAGTGGAACTAGTTCAAAGACAGACCATATTTTAACTTGTTTTACAAAACTAGTATATAGCTCTTTACTACAGTATGTTTACTCTTGAATCTTAGCCTAACAACAACTGCTTATTTGAGATACATCACTGTACATTATAAGGTGCTTTCGTTTGTAAAATGTCACTGTTTCTCTTTACTACAGGTCACAAAATCATTAATTAACAGCTTGGTTTCAGTTTGGGGTTTTTTTATAACATAGGGAACCAACTGCTGTTTCCATGGGCTTAGGCCCTCAAGTCATGGGAGAACCTGTAATATGTATTTGCTGATTTTAAATAACTGTAGGATATTCAACCTTCAGGAATTCATGGTGCACAAACATGAATTTCAATCCACTCAAGAGTAAGATGTGTGAGTGACCTCCCAAACATACAGTTTGATTCATGCACATAGAAGGCATATTTGAATTTAGAAAGCTCCACATGGTTTCATTGACAATTAAGCTCTTTAGACTTCAGGCACTCTTCAAAGCGCATTGAATAAATGGGTATTTCCTGATAACTTTTTCATGTATGACACAGGCACGTATTTTTAAGCCCTCTCAGTATAACACTGGAATAGTGTGTGGTCACTAGAGACAATCATTTGTTGCAAGATTTCTGGACTACTGAAAGGGAGAATCTAGTCTTGATACAGGTCTTGAGTGAAATTTATGAGTTGATTCAGGAAGTTAACGTGGTTGAGCCACTAAATAAAAGTGACCATAATATAATGAAGTTCAACATCCTCCCATGGGATCCTACCATGAGGTAATAATATTACAGTACTTTTCAAAAAAGGAAGATTTTTATATTGAGGAAGTTAGAAATAGCCTGAAGGGGAAAGTTAGGAAATTAAAATCCATGGAAGCAGCATGGAGGTTCTTTAAAAGTACCTTGTTAGACTCAGAGAAAGTATGTATAAACTGGAACAATTAAGAATCAAGAAGGTGAGAAATATAGCAAGGTACGAGGGAATGTTCAGGCCCCCAAAATTAATAATCCTATAATAAAATGGAAATCCAACTCAAGTGACACTAATAGAGCAGAATATAAATTCAGAACAGCAGAGTAACGGTTATATCCTGCCATTGTTTTACAGGCAAAGTAAGTAGGAGTTTCCCATAAACATTTATGGTAGAACAACTTTCTGAGGTTTGAGAGGAAATTTAAAGGACAAATAGGGAAGAATAGAAAGAAAAGTTTAATTCACTGTGATAAAAGATATACTTCCTCAAGCTAGGTGATGGCCTTTGTCAGAGGCAGTGAGCTAGACCAGTAGAGGATAAAAGGAAGACATAACCGTTTGCTTTCTTTGCATAAGAGAGACCGGGAAAGATACACCCTGTGGTTGGTGTTTAACATCTTCCATTTCTCCACCTGTAGGCTGAGAAAAAAAGAGGAAGAAGAGAAGTGGTGGAAAGCACCAGCATAAATTGCCCTAAAAATAAGTGCTCTAAAGGAACTGAAAATTGGAATAATTGAGAAAATGAAGTTGTACTATTTATTCTTACAAATCTTAACTATTATCCGTGAGCCTGCCTATAAAAGGGCGCTGAAGCTCATCTTGAAAATTACAGGCCACTTAGAAAAATCCTAGGTGAGAAAAATAGAGAATCGTAAAATCAGGTCAAAAAAGCATCTCGTGTAAATGTTAATTTGCTGCCACAAACAGGATTTTGTCAAAGAATTAGTAGGATAGTGGAGAAAAAATAGCTCTATACCAGTGACTCTGCTACACTGCTAAATTAGGAGGTAAAAATTCAATAGATGAAATAAATAATGAGTATCTTGAAAAGAATTTTAAAATCTGTAATCCAATATCGCTTCCAGAATCAGCTGTTACTTTGAAGAGTTCATGATAACTATTTGGCAGAATTTGCTGGCAATCCAAAGTATTTGTATATTGGTATAATGGTAAGAAGTTTAGAGACACCTTCTAAATCTGGGCAATGAAATGGCACACTAAATTCAGGTAACATACCCCAGGAAGAATCTTTAAACACACCAAGAGCTCTCACCTTATTCTATTCTGTCCTGAAACATACTTAAGAAGCATCAGTTACAACTCAGAGTAGCTATTCAACTATAAAGAAGCAGGTATTAGGCGGTATCCAAAAGCAGGTTTGAAGTACTTTGGAGAACAAACACTGTCACTGTATAACCCAGCAGCATCCTCAGAAGTTCAGCCAGGTACAATTAGGTTAAATAGTGTTGAAAAGGGTTTTTGTTTGGCATCTAAAAATATATTTAATTTGGAAAAAAGAAGATCTAGCAGAAATAGCTGAAGTACAAAATTTCAGAGAGGACAATATTGCCTTTTCAGTCTCCTTTTTTCTTTGCTGAAAAAGTTTAATAAATTGAATTGTCACACATAAAAGGAATGACATTTGGGCAACATAATCACTTGTGTGTTACATGCTGCTGCTTTGATAGTTTTGATTCAACACCAGTTTATGAAAGATTTGCCTGTAGCATTCCTACTACTATAATTTATTATCCAATTGTTCACAAAAATCACAGCAGCCATGTAGCTTTCCTGATGGGGAATTGGATCATATGTCAATAAAACAGGGTGCAGGCAGGTCCTAGCTCTGCTGGTGGTATAGTCTCTACAGCTATTGCCTTTAATCTTTCCTTCAGATTCCTTGTCCAGAAATACCCTAATGTTAATGTTTGTTTCTTTATTTTCTGTGTGAAGCAGAATGAGACAAATTGTGTTTTATCTGAAATTCTGAACATGATGCAGAGCTAGGTGACTTGGAACTTAATTAGGTTGTCGGACTCACATGTAAAGTCTTCTTTGTATCAGGGCTTGGATGCTAGAGTAACCATTTCCAACAGTGACTAAGGGTTGTCAAGATATACTTCTGGAGGCAGTTATAAAACTGCAGAATATTGGATAGACTATACAATAAGACAGATGAAAATCAGAGAAGCAGCTCCAAAGGCACATATAAAGTCTATGATGCCTGCTCATAAACAGGCCTGCTGTGTTACTGTGTGTAATTAAATATCATTTGGTAAATGAGACTCATTGCTCTATATAGATGATTAGGCAAGTTATTCAGGGTATGAAAGTTACAGTCCCTGCCATAACTTACAGAAAGTTATAGTCACTGCCATGAATCAAGTGCAGAATTCCCCTTCTGATTTTAAGGAAACTGATATTTGGAAACCTTCTCAGGCCAAGATGAGAAATTACAATAAAAACAAAACAAATCCAAAACAAAAACAAACACAAACAAACAAAACCCAAACCAAAACAAAAAACCAAACCAAAAACAGAAAAAGAAAATGAAAGTCCACAACAAAACATATAGCTTCATAGGTTAGACCTTTGTATGGGATGTGTGAACTGACTTTTTACTGATCAGCATTTTCCAACAATTACTGCCACAGAAACGTTTTGCCAAAAATCTTAGGCTTGCATTACTGATGCAGTTCTCAGTTTGTTGCGATGCCATTTGTTGAACAAGCTCTCAAAGCTTTCTCTTCTGACTGAGCAAGCCCTACTCTCTTGGGCTCTCCACACAGGGCAAATGCTCCAGCCCCCAACCACCCCTCACTGAACTCACTCTAGTGTATCACTATCATTCTGGGACTGAGGGGCCTGTAAAAACAGATGCAGTACTCTAGATGTAGCCCTGTGAGTGCAGAGTAAAGGGAGGATGATCACTTGCTTCACTGCCTGTGCTCTTGTTCAATCAGCCCAGTATGGTGTTGGTCTTCTCTGCTGCCAGAGCACGCTGCTGGCTCATATTCAGATTGCTGTCTACCAAAGCTCCTTTCAGCAGAGCTGTCCCCAGCCAGTCAATCCCCTGCTTGTATTGTTGCAAATGTAGCACGATTTTAAAAAGAAAAAGTGCAGTCATCTATGTCTGTAGTTCGGATTCATTCCTTCTGACTGCAGCTATCCAGCCAGAGGAAGTCCTCCAACTCAATGAAGATCCAGTTTTCTCATTAAAACCTTAATCTAGAGAGCGCCTTCCCCGGGATAGCTTTCTTACCCTTCTGTCCCTCCTCACACCGTGAAACCCATCCAGTTGCTTTAATCACTGCATGGTACAGAGCTTCATTCCAGGCTGGCTCCTCTCTCTCGTAAGCATCTTTTAAATTTCTCAGAAAACAATATTCAGATGAGATTCGCTGGTGTACAGACCTCCTAACAGATGCTGTCACTCTTGAATTCATGGCAGTGAACTGCACAAGTGCATAGAAGGGTGTGAAGGATGCCTCACTACTAACACCATTTGCACTGAAGAGCATCTTTTAAGGGGCTGATTTTCATAAGTCTTAATCATGGCTGTAACCACATACTTAGACTTGAATATTTATTATATACATAAGGCATTAAATACTTGTTGTGATATATAGCTTGGGTTAGGATGTTATTTTTAAGTAAGCCATGTAAAGTGCCTTCCATCCTGTCCATTCAAACACTTATAAGGCAGACTCCAAAACTCTGAAATTGGCTTAAAAGTCATGTGCTTTAAAAAGCCATTTGGAAACGGGACTGGAAATTCACTGCCTCCTTACTTTTTACCTTGATTTATGTTCTCAGACTTCTTCCTGCAATCATGAAGTCTAAAAATTTCAAATTAAAAAGCTGAAAATCTACTGCAATGTTTTATTCTACTAATTTCAGCTTTCAGTACACCTCTTCTACTTTGCAAGGCTTGTAATATAATTGCAAACATTGGCTACGCAACATACTAAGATGAGTATGCACAGCCATGTACCTGGAAATTCCACAGCATAATGAAATATTAGTTGTAATTAACAAGAGACTGGATTGCTAGAGTCCTGTGGCATGCCTTCAAATGTCTGAGTCCACATTCCTTCCATACAGTCAGCTCTGACGAAGTTTGTGAGTCCTTCATGCAGTGAGACTGTGGGAAGAGCCCATATGAGCACAGAATAGGGGAACCTGCTGGTTTTCTGGGGAGTATCTGCTTTGTTTTAATATTCATATAAGAAAGGGCAATCTTTGTATTACACTTAGTTTATTTCACGTGTCCCTGGGAGAGTTTCCTCTATCAGTTCCAAGAAGAATTGCAGGGAAACATTTGTGAGTTTATGAATTTGTAGAGGAAGTGAATTTACCACTTTTAAATATGTCTAAGCAGTTACACTTGTATTCTTCAGATCTAACAAATCGTGTATAGCCTGTCACTTTTTTCAGTAGTTATTGTTCTTTTTCTCCTAAGGGGATATGGGTTTTGTGGCTCTGCTAATTATTACATACCTCATATTTCTAGAGGAATTATGTTTATGTTAGCCATTTTTCTTTCAGGAAATGTTCAATTCAGTACTTAAGTATAGACTGTAAATGGGTGAATTCCTCATTCCTTTTTTTTTTAGGGGAGGGAAGGTAATAAAAAATGTTGGCATTTACCAAGGAATAATGAATCACTGTATCACAAGATTCTGACAACTTGAGTCATTTTTTCTACTTCGAATTTGAGTAACTGTCACATCAAGCTATGTTCAATCAAATTCAAAAGTTATCATGTGTAAATAAAAACACTGCTTAAAACAGATGCCTAAGCTTTACAACAACAACAAAATCAGGAATAATGAATAATAATTACTTCAATGTCAAGTTGTCAATAAGTAATACAATTTATTATCAAAAAAGTTATCAGGAGTTTTAGGATTAAATTAGCCCAAATCATCTTTGTATTGCATATCCTTGAAATATTACTGGAATTAAAAATATAATTCCAGTTGATAATTTCATTAAAAATTACCTCCATCAGTACATATTTGCTTAGATCAAGAGTATATTAAGATCAAAAATGCTGAGAGGCCAGTCATGCTGTGGAGCAGAACAGCACAGATGGTTTGGAGAAGGCAATGGGGATCATGTCTCCCTACCTTTTCTCCTGCTCCTTTACTCTTTTCTGGGAGTGGAGAGATGGCTCAGACTTCATTGGCCTACATCTGGGAAAGGACAAGGTGGGCAAGAGACAGAAAAAACAAGACTGTGTATTCCACAAGGGGCACAAGACTTGTTTCATGTTAAATACAACTTTCTCATCTTCTACCTGTGTTACTAGCAGATGCTACTGCATAATATTGTGATAACATTGTGGTACTGACTTATCTTCTGTCACTAAGAGACAGCAATAGTGAAATTAAATTGCCATTTAAAAATTGCAGAAAACTTCAGAATGAAAAGAAGGAAAATGACAGGCAGTGGCTGGCCATTCTATATACACAAATTGTCACCTAATAGACAATCATCTAATTCATGTGAATATAAGACTAAGATTTTAAAATGTGAGCTAGTGCTTGTGGTCAGTCTGAGACTAGCTTTGCAGAAATACTGATTGCTCTTTCTGTGATTCCTATTCACTTTTTAGCTGTTCTAAGTTAAAACTTAGAATTGCCCTTTAACGCTTAACATCTCAAAGCAGAAGCAACAAAAACTGAGTCCATGGCTACTCTGAAACATTTTTTATAGTTTAAGTGATTCTAAGAAGCCTTTGCAGGTCAAACTATGATAAATGGGTGTATGTGACATGGAAGGAAGTAATGTTTCCTGAGTAAAATGGTTATTATGGTGCTTATTTCTTTTTAAAGAGAGCATCACTGAAATTCATGCTTCCTTTTTTTTTCCATGTGTGCATTCCAGCTGAGGACTGAAGCTTCAGTCCTTATAGATGGTCACGTTTTGTCCAACTGCTGCTGCTGTACTATTATTCCTCACCTGTTTAGAGTGGTTTTGTTCTATTCTGTTGTTTCAAACAAGTTGAAAAGATAGCTTAATTCCAGAGAGATTTTTGTGATGGCATCCGTTCCCCCCAGAAGGTGTTCTCTCTAACAAATGGGAAACATCACTAAATTTAACTCAAAGTCTGAGCAATGGAAAGCTACATAGATGATGTCAGACATTACAAATATTATTTGTACTTGCTAGTTTACTTCAAGGGAAATTATGAGAATGACATCATAATGATGACTGACTAATTTTTATTAGTGTTTTCTCTCTGAGAGTCTAGACCTAGCATTACAAAGAAAAACAGCTTTTTAAATGCTATACCTGTTATTCTTTTCTAACACTTTGTGATTTTCTTATTTGTAAAATATATTAATATTTAAAAATACCGTAGGTTCTCTCAGCTCTTGTTCTAGTCATTTGACATGAATTTTTGTTCAAAAGAAAAGAAAGAAAAGTATTATTTAATGCTCATAAAAGATAGGAAATGATCACATCTTCTTTTAAATTAATTGCTGTTTGGGTTGGCCTATGAACCTATAAACTCTGCTGGAATAGTTGTAGCCAAATTTCTTTACAGCAGTTTCATACTATGGGAATGAATTATGCTGATGAAGGGGTGATGACCAGCCTAGGAATCGCGATACATTTCTTCAGTCAGCAAAAGCAAATCACAGGGTACCACAACTTTAGCAACACCTAAAATGCACAGAACCAGTATAACTCTATTTTAGAGCAAAAAACCCTGCAGTAATCCAGGCAAGCACAAGTATTTTTTGCAAAGGTCTGTTGGGTAATTTTGCTGAAGACCTCTTACTAAGAAGTACTGTATCAGCTCCAGCTCTGAAGGGCCGCTCAGGCACTGTGTGTTGTCTTCAGAGCTGGAGAAAGCAGTAGCCAAGGAAACCAACAGCATCTCCCACAGCAAGGCAAGAAACATTTTTCAAGCCCAGACAAAGAGAATCCATACAGGAATACCGTGAGAGTCAAGGGTCTGGATACAATCACTGAAGTCACTAGAGATTCTGTAACCAAAACCTGGTGGGTGACACAGCAATTCAAAGATGAAATTCTTGTGGAGAATTTCCTTCCCTATTTTTAGGAATTCAGCACCACCAGACTGCATTCTTGGGTTCTTTACTGAGGACAAAATTAGGCCACAATACCAGGTAGAACCAAATTCCCATAACGATGTTAGTATCTTTCTCCAAATGCTATTGTCCCATTGTTCCATTGAGCACTGTTTTGAGGGACTACTGATTGCTGTGTGTATACACTTTTCAGTGGTTCCAAGTTGAACCTTAAAAACAAGGAGTAACTTTTAGATATGTCCTTTAATACTTAACATCTCAAAGCAGAAGCAACAAAAAATGAGTTCATGCCTATTCTGAAACATTTCTAAATCATCATAAGGTGTGCTCAAAAGCAATACAATTATCAAAGTTTTTTATGCTTGAGCATATTCATAGGTGTTTCTTGTACTAGGATTTTTGTTTATCCATGAAGACCTGTTTTCCTGAGAAATTAATATTTATGGTGTCAAAGTGCTTACACTCATTAGGGTACTCAAATATTGTGCCTTAATGGAGCCTTGGTATTATTTTAATATGGAAAGTTCAGGGATGAATTTTAGCATCAATAATTACTGCCAGACAGCATTACAGCCAGCTCTGACTCCTGACATAAAATGATGCATTTGCAATCTCAACTCCCATGTAAATATACATAAGTATATGGATTAAGTGAGCAACGGTAAGGTTGTAACTCTTATGGCTGAGTTCAAACCCTACTGGTAAAGCAGCTCTAATGATCTGAGAAATTACCCCCTCTCTGTCTTCTTTTGTCATCTTCTTGCCTCAGCTAAGGTTAAATAACTGTGTAACTTCTGAACTTCATTTCAGTGCAAAGCAAATGAAGTTCAGCATAAAACTAAGAGGTGGTATCTTCATATAATGCTACAAATCTTTACTTCCAGAGAATCCAACAAGATCTTGGGTAAATGACATATATTTGAGTTCAGAGATATCCAGAAACAAGAGGTCTAAATAGTATCAATGGCATCATTCATCTCAACACTCGAAAGTTAGTTCTGAGACTGATTTGCAGAGCTCTTCTGAAGAGAGTCACACCACCATGTAATGGGCCTATGCGACAGAGAATGCTCTCCCCTAATCAACTCCATTTGCAAATGACTTTCACGATAAAAATGAACAAATGGTAGATAATGAACAGCTAGTCATTACATAACACATACCACATCAATTAATAGACAGATTAATTAAACCTCTTTTATATATTACTTTATATTAGAGCATTCTATTTTACCAAGAATTCAAAGGGATTAGACTTTAATTTGTTGTTTTAGTATACTATACCTTTAAATAGTTGACATATAAGTTATATAAATAGAAACACTATAAATCTCTTAAAAAATGTACCATAAATTTTTTATGTATGACCTTTAAGTAACAGCAGTCTGTTGCATAACTCTGCAGGGGAAGTCATATGGTGGAAACCTCATATTTCCTTAAATTTATGGTTGTTTCTTGGTGGTCTAAAAGACTTGCTTTTATAAAACAAAAAATTCCCTTTCAAAGTCGTAATCTTAGTAAATTGTTTAATGTTTGGTCTAATGCAGGTCAATGTAAGTTCTTATTTAGATTTATAATAGGAAATATATAATGTCAGATACCAATGAAGCCTGGCTAATAAAGTCAAGGATACCAGTGTTATGTTTCATTATAATGATGTGAAGATAATGCCTTTAGCTGCATAACCACCACATTAGCTACAGACCGTAAAAAAATCTTTCTGAAATTTCTGGGGTATATTTATTAAAAAAAAAACCCCCCCTCCCTCCCGTTATTTTTCCTCCCCCCCCCCCCCCCCCCCCAGTCAGAAGTATCTTTGATTGATAAATTCCTTAATCACCATTGTGTTAGATCTCATTAACAGTCGTGTAAACTGAAGTGGAGAGAACCAGCTGTTTCATGGAAACCTGTTCTGCACTAGGAAAAAAAAAAACCATGGGTTTTGGGCAGGTGCCTAAGTACGTGCTGAATTAGGGCCTTGTGAAACCAAATTGTATAATAAGGTCATTATCATTGCCATTACTTGGAGCAAATTTTACTCTTTCCTACTCCAAAGGAGTTGTTCGGTTTATACTCAGAACAGTATTATCAGCATCAATAGAAAAAGTCTGCTTCAAGTTAAAACATGCAAGTGAATATAAGTTGCATGAACAAGAAGAAATTATTAGTGGTTTTCCACCTCCACCGAAATCCTCAGGATCCAAAGCAGGAATTTACAGCACTTGGCAGAATAAAAATTAAACCCCACTCAGAAATGTCAATATTTGAAATACGTAGTACAACCATAATTTAATGAGTTCTTTAAAAAACACCGGCACATACATGAAATGCACATTTTTCAAACCCCTTTTTCCCCAACATTACGATTGAACGTTGTAGGCATAGCAATATTAACTTACTTCATACTATAAAATAAATTCATCTAGGTAGTTCAAACATCCTTAAACATCATTTAAACCTTTAGATATGCAAATCAGGCATATGTGAACTGTTTATATCTTCTCATGTTCCACTTTTGGGACTACAAAAAAGAATTAAATTTGATGAGAATTTAAAGTCCAAGGACCAGGAAATATGTGTTCACATAAATGCTGGATGCATGTGCATGTTTATATGTCTGTGTAGTGAGTACATGCATAACACATAAGTGTATAAACAGCTTGGAACATTTTAGCCTTTCACAGTCATAAATTCTCACCTGCAAGGCAGCTGTGCATGTTCCACAGTAGATGCAAATGAAAGCTGTGCTTTTTGTGTACAGCCTAGCAAAGGGTGAACTAATATAACACAATTCCATAATGAAGCTGAAACAGGTACTAATAATTGATTTTCAAAGAACAAAGAATAGATTTACCATCAAATCATATATCCATGGTCTATTAGCTAACAAGCACAGAACTCAAATCTGATGATCTGCTCAAACTTGCAGTTGCAATGGGCTCTGCAATGGGCTGCTGTTCATACTTCTAGCCTGTCTGCTTCTTCAGATAGCCCATGTTAACCTGAATGTAATCCATCAATCAAAGACATGCAGTGGTGTGCCATCACTGAATTAATAATATTTGATTCAATGAGACTTTGATCAAAAAAATCTCAGGTGCTATGCAGGTTTAATGCGTATTAAAAAAGAACGGAAAATAAACGAATCAAAATGGTCCCTTTAATTTCCTATCTTTTTTTTTTTTTTTTGCATTGTGCCTTCCAGGTAAGCTCTAAACCAATTGATACATGCTAAATAAATGTCTCCAGCAGTGTTTAGCAGTGATAAAAATAATCTTGTTCAGGTATGTCAAAAATCTGCTGAAAAACAAATGAAGACCAAACCATAATAATAGATAGTTCATTGTCTTTGTATGAGCATGGCTCAGTTAAGGAACGGTTAATTTGTATAATGAGTGTCTTTGAACATGGAAAAGGGTTAATCCAGGATCTTGACAGACATGAAAGACCAGCAAACCTTTTATCTTCTCAGTAATTTTCTTCAAAAAGAGCATTTAGAGCCTGAACTTAGAGAAGGGATGATAGTACTAAAAGCTCATCTTGAGAAGTCATATGTGCACCAAAAAGAGAACCTCAAACTTTTTCCTGTCCATGCAAGGCATTCATTAGCCTCACAAATAACAGGAAAATCAGTACTGCTGGGGCTTTCACAAGTAGATGAGGGTGTCAAGGGAGAGGCAAAAATCCATCCCACAGGCGGCGAGTCTCAGGAACCTCAGAATGCTGGCAATGGCTTCATTAGAAACCAGAAAGCCTTCCTATGCCAAGAACAGACACTAAAATCTCAGACAGTTAATGCAAGAACAGGATAGAGAGGAGTGAGAATATTCTGAGATTTTGAAAACATACTCTCACCAAGTGTGGACTGAGAGGTTCTCAGGAAGGGCCAAATGAAATATTCCATTTCAGTGTTGACATTCTTTTAACTCAAATTAATCCCTAAACTGAAAACAACTCAGTGAAATAATCAAAATCCCAAGTTTTACAAATATTGGAAATGGACATTTCAACAATTTCAAAACTATTTTACTTTTCCCCAAAAATACACCATAGGTCCCAAGCAAACCTCCCAGGGAACGCAGTGGCTTAGACAAATCATCGTTTTCAAGTCCTCAGAAAGCTCCTGGCTATTTATACTGAAGAAGTTTTTCATACTGATTTACTGGTTGTCTTAGGACAAGTGAATTCTGGAGTTGTAAGTCTGCATCGGCTATTGACGCACACAAACATATTCCTCTAATTATTCCATATGCATGCAATGCCTCACCCTATTTCATTTTTATAACTGTGCATGCTTAACACATTCCTTCTTTGCAATGTCCAAAACTATCTTTGCATTCTCAACAAGAAACATATTTCTCATTCACACATCTTGGGCCAAACCCAGATGGTATTAGTTTCCTACAAGGGTATTTCCTGTATGTCTGAATTGTCAACACGGCTGTGGATTGCCATCATTCTCCTCTTATATACAGATTCTAGTCATGAAGAGCAAACCGTATATCCTCCACCACCCTGTTTTTTCCACTTGGCACATTTCATAAAAATATTCATGTCTCTCTTCAAATTATTAATACTCTTTCACTATTTCAGTTGGGAGGTAAAAACGAGATCTATATGAGTGATCCACAAAAATGCTTCATTAATTTAGCTTCCTCTGGTGTTTGCAAAGTGTCTTGTGGAAAAAAATGTATTCCTCTGGATCTATTTACCCCTTGTTCTCAGGTAGCTGGCAGGTTATGTATATTTTCAAAGACTTACTGAAAGAACTCAAATTATTTGATTACTTGAGTCCGTACTTGAAATCGAAGCTGTTGCTTACCTGCAGCAGTGCAGGTAAACTGCACACCAGCCTTTCTGCCCTCAGGCTATACAGCTTGAGGTTGATGAAACTGGTAAAGTATTAGTGACAAAAAAAGCTTGGGCAGTACCAGAGAATTCATTTTCCCTGGCTGCCATTCAGTGCTTCTTCAGAAACGTGAGGGTGCAGTGCTTAAAGGTATTTCTGACCCAGGTACGAACATGACAGACATGCAGATTTTGTGGGGAAAAATGGCCAATATTGCATTTTCTGTTGTTTTTTCTTGCTAACTTCCTATCAGGAAGTACAATCCTTATATTTCAAACAGTTTGATTTTGGATAACAAACACGCTTTCAATGCTCATGCTGACATGTGGAAGCTTAAAACTCAGTAATTGGACCTCTAAATCAATTTTCTGTTTGCATTTGTGTCAGTAAGACAAGACTCTAATGGACAAAGAATATAAGGAGAAAAACTTTCAATATTGGAGTAAACTGACATGACATAGCTGTCTAGCCTTTATCGAGTAGACCTGTTGCACATCTACTGGTAAAATGTTAAAGAATCCTTACACAGCTTCTAAGAACACAAATCCTGACTTTGCCTATTACTACATTTAGCATAATCATCTACTGAAAAATCCAGCCCCATATGCAACCAGTATTTGCTTTAAAGATATAACACATCATTATCAAAACTATGCCGAATGCTTATGCTAAATATAGGCTGAAATATGTCTCTCCTTGCATCCAGAGTTTAGAGTCTAAAAGTTCTTCAGATATTAGGGAACAGAATAGCATTTACTTTATCTTTAGAATTTGAACACACATTCTTTGGCAACTGAAAAATGGTGACGTGGTCCCATCTTTCTGTGCCTGCGGCCAGCCTCACACTCTACGTGGTGGCTCTGCCTGCAGGAGAGAATCTCAGACAAGATTATAGGTGGAATATAAGCATCAATAACAGTTAATCTTTCATACACTTCCTGTCTCTATCTTGTGTTTTTGTGTCACATGAACTTCTATCCTTCAAATTGTCTCCTACTCCCCTAACAAAAACTATTCACATAATACTATTTTCCTGTTTCTTAAAGTAAGAAGAAAAGACAATTTGAAATATCTTTCAGAAAAAACTTTAGAACCTTTGCTAAGTACTTTCAGAGCTTTCAGAGTACTTTTTAATGACTAACGCTAGAAATCTGATAAAGAAATAACCTTCCATGGAGTGCCTTTAATTTTACAGTGAAGATTAGCATCATTTTGATAAGCCACTGAACTCACTCTTAAAACAGTGACAGAGGCAGGCTCATAAAGCCCACAGTTTAATGTAGGTTATGTTGCAAATATGACTGATTACCCATTAGCACATAAACAACAGTAAAGACATGAGGACCAATTTAAGAGGAAATCTGTAGCTTTTTTCCTTAAGGTTTTGGTTTGCTGCTTTCTCCCCCCACCACACAGTATTTAAATACATAGTTCATGTGAATGTTAACATTCCCCTTGCAACCAGAAAATTCAAGTATCTGCTTTAATAGGCAGCAGTTCACTAGTGAGAGCCAAAGGAGAAAGGCAGAATTGTTTGTAAGACAGAGTAATGGCATCAGGGCATCTTTCCATTTCTATCTCTCTTTTTTGAAACTAGTTATTTTTTAATGCCTGCAATTAGACAGATCAACATTTCTGGTTTTAATTTAATGCAAAGAGTATGATAATTACTGCTATTCTGTTCTGAATTATATCCCTAAATTTCCATATAAAGTGGTCACGGTAAAACAGCATGAATTTGTTTTTGATTATTGGAGGACAGAATTTGTTGTAGGTTGGTTCATTTTACATAAGCATTGTCAAATTTGGTATGTGTCGCCATACATCCTCTTTTTTTTCCCTCTCTCACCACAAACCCCCCCCATCTTACAACTCATTTTAAAGTGCTGTAGACTCTTTTGTGGACATTCATGAAAAGTCTTAATTTAGGAGCCCAGGAAGATCTTTGCACCATAGTAAGGTTTTTATTTTTCCATAGCATATTTTTGTCTAGCAATGACAAAAGCAGCAGTGATTGGCTGAAAAGTCATGCCATAGAAAAGCACCTTATATATTGAATTATAATTCGTAAACTCTTTTGACAACTCTCTGCCATTAGATCTGTATTTTAACCAAAAAAGAAAAAAAAATCAAGAAACTTGCTACTGAAAAATCAAGATAAGTTTTATATATATAGTTAAGGAATGAGAACATGAGAAAAACAGAGTAGGTGTTGGAGAGGACCACGGTCAAGTTAGAACATTGGTAGAACAGTAAATCACTAGTAAGATTCATTTGTGGGTTTTGTGTGTTTATGGAAAAATAATGCTAGATAGCATTCAAATGGAGTCTAAGTTTTAAAAAAAAATTCTTTATTGGAAGAGGTGAAGTCATGGTTTTAGTGAATGGAAAAGGTGGGTTGTCTTTTGTCATCATGTCATGTATTTCTGAATGTTAACATAATGTAGTTTGGTTTCTTTGGGGCATCATCTGAACCAATTTTATTGGGCTGCCCACTGAAAGAGAGTTGTAAAACTTGCCTTTATCACAGAAGTGGCATGGAAAGGTGAGTAAAGCTTAAAAACAACGGGAAAGAGAAGAAAAAATACAAGGGTCATCAGGTCTATTCTTTCTATTAATGAAAGGCTTCCACGGTCAGTAAATTTCCTAACACTTACTGCATTCTCATTCACTTGAAGGAAGCTTTCGTGCTTTCCTAGAAGACAAACTTCTACAACACAATAGACCTCAAACCAACACAGCTGAAAAGCTGCCAGGGGAAGGTAGTCTATAGTGGAAGAATGCTGAAGGGGAAAAGTATAGGAGAGAAGATAAATAAATAAATACATGCATACTTACATACCAGAAAGTGGAGGCATGCCAGGGAAATAAGAAGGAGCATGCTTAGTTTTTACCTTCCCTTAGTGGCCTCCTCTGGTGAACCACTCATTGAATTGCTGGTGGAATGTAAAGCTTCCTTAAAAATAAATCCAGCTGGGGACAGAGGTGGAATCACCACCTGTGTTCCCAGAGGATAAATGCTGCTTAGAGCTCAAGAGGCCTCTGTGGTGCAGGAAAGTGTGTAATTCACACCTTCTTGAGCCAGTTTTACTGAATGCAATAATCATCTGGTCTTTATTTGAATCTCCCTCTTCCGGGACTGATTTCCACTGTCTTCTGTTATTCCAATTCTCCTAAAGTAGTGCAGTACATAAAGTTTCTCAGTCCAGATGCAGACCTCACATGGGCTCATGGCCACCTCCTTGCAAGCACACTCGCAGTCGTATGTCACACTGCCCAAAACCTCTCAATTATTGGCTGGCTCTTGGCAGTCTCAGGGCTTTTAGCTGCTTTTAGCCAATAATTGTGAGAGTTGTGAAAGCAGGATTCATGTCTTACTAGGAGAGTGTGATGGAGGCAAGCTGTGGGTTTATGTTGGGTTGGTATCTGCATTTATAAGTTTCATATACTTTCTTTAGGAGGACGGGAAGAAAGAATTGTATTATCAGGGGACGAGGATTGTCATTTGGATTAAACTAAAGACTTGCCCAGCAGAACAGCAAAATCTGGAGTTGAGGAATTAAAAAATAAGTACAGAGGACTAGGACTAGAAGTGAAAGGTCCTGCATTTAGTGACTGGTATCTTCAAAGGACTATGAAGGTAAGGAAAAGAAAAAACTTATCAACGCCATGTCAAAATTTGTCTTTGCTGCAATAGTAGTAAGAGGAAAGAAAGAATTAGGCTTTAAGTTCCAGTGCTGTCCTTAGATCTCAAAGCATTTTTATTTGTTTCTATTCAAATTATGACCACTTCAGAGTTCTTTTGCTAGAAAAACTATGCTGCATAAGAAATACGAGTGTATGAGTCCTGTGAATAGGTGCTCTGACTTTTCCCCAAGTGCAGAGAAGCCCCATTCAAAATCAATGCAGAACTGGTCTTATGACTTCTTATTACCCTTTTTGTACCACCTTCTTGCTACCTTTTGATAGGTCTGAGGTTTGGACCCACTGACCACTAAAGGAGTGGGACATTATTACCTTATTGTGAGTTCAGTTCTGTCAAAAAAAAGAATAAAGAGCATTTAAATATCACTGCAAGCATCAGAATAGACACCTGGTGATAGGTGCTCTTTGTCCATCAGTGGTTTTCGGCCAAATGCTGCCTTGCACCTAACAACAAAACCCACCTCTAACTTCAGTAGGATTTGTGCTTCAAGAGTATGGCCCTCAAATATTTTTCCTGTATAAATTTAACTATAAAGCATTCCTGTATCTAAACTTATTTTTAAATCAAGTCTAAAATGGTGCATTTGTTAAAATATTGTAAGTAGAAAATACTGAAAATGTAAAACCAAAACAGCCCTCTTTAGATAACTGCAAAGCCCATTATAAATAAAGAAAAAAAATGAAGTTTTGCAGCACACAGGAAAAAGGAAATGCTTTGGAGATATGGTCTCGTATGTATAATATGCTGAGCCATGACATCAGGGCAGTTATTTTTCCCTAAGGTAAATGTCTTATGTTACAAATTCTTCCCTTTCCAGAGGCCTCAGGCCCCACAGATGTTCAGATAACAAAGCACTTGAGTTCTCAACACCCAAGAGGTCTCTAGGAGCTCTATTTCTATACTATGCCTACAGCCCAGTCAATTTCTTGTTTTCTTTCTGTATTTGTTATCCTCTTTTACCTGTCAGAAGCATCTCCCTCTTATGTTTCTCAAAACAGTTGATGCAGCTTTAAAAGCTGAGGTGTGCCCTTGCAGCAGACCTTTTGCTCACTTCTACTCCTGCTGTAGTCAAGTTTCTATCCTGTGCTGGGGCTGAATTTCCAAAACATGTCCATTAAGCAATCACTTCCTGCTGAGAAAAATACCTGACATTGATCTTCAGCCTGAGAGTAAGATCCGATAAAGGAAGGTTCAAATAAGCACAGATTCTTTTGGGATCTCCTAATCAGAAATCCCTTTCTGAAGAGTTCATATGGTACTGCCTGATAAGAGATTTTAGATGTTCCAGGACCTCTTCCCCCATGTTCTTTACAAATAAAATTCCTTAAGATCAAATACATGTTAATGCATATTAGTTACGGTATTTATTACATAGGAAATAAACTGAATTAAGGGGGTTCATAACTACCTCAACAAGTTATCCAGCATTTGCTCTGTAATAATAGATGAAAACAAATTATACAAAGACATTACATTAGAGTTAATATTTTAAGTCACAAACGACCACTGAGTATACATATTTTAAGCACAGCCTCTTTTAATAAGATTGCTACTAATTTCCAGCATGAGAGTGGGATTGTCCAGATGAAAAAGCTGTTAAATACCACTCTTTTATGTAAGCAAGTGAATTGCAAAATCAATTTTAAAGGAAAACTCAGAATCTGCTATCTATATTGTTTGCTATTAAGCGACACAGTAATGGAAATAAATGGTCACGTCTGGTTTTGCTTACTAAATTTAATTGTTATTAAGGTTACGTAATTAAGGGTCATGCTTACAACATAATCGATTTTAAATGAAATAGTTAACAATACCAGTTAACACATTCCCATGTATTTCTCTATACTTACTATAGGAAGTAATACATCTACTGATGTAATGAAATGGCAGCATATCTTAAAAATAACTGCAGTATATGTTTCTGTATTATAGAAAAAGTATCACACATTGATATATAATACTTGTGTATATATCAGAAAATTCAGACATCAGAGATATACCAGAGTGCATTTGGAAACAAACAGCTAGAAAGTAAGCCCACTTCTAAGGAATGCTTATGTGAAAATAGCAGCTTTCTATAAAAATCCAGTATTCACTTGCAACAATTATTCTTCTTAATGTTAGTCAAAATACAAAGAGGATCATGTCGTGCAGTTATTTCACATTTTCACAGGTGTAAATATATTATGACATTACTGGTGTAATGTAGTTTCAGAACTGACATAATGTACCTAACCAACCATTTAAAAGTAAAGTAACGCTTTAAGTTTAATGCATACAATTAATCTTTACCTGGCTTTATACTTAATATAATTGTGATCAAATTATTTTCATGCTTGTGGTCCTAAACTAGACCAAATTGTTCTTTAAAGGAATGATTTTCACAGAACTGCATAGCTGAAGTTTATAATCTGGCCCAAGGAAAAGCAGTTTGGAAAAAAGTGTAAAACTTGCAATTACTATGAGTAGAAGATAAGAGTGTTCACCTAAGCAGCTGCATAGGCAGACATAGGAAGTGTGAGCTTCCAGGTTGAGTTACGACAGAGACTTCATATTGGCCCCAGACCAGAGTCTATTTAGATAATTAATTATCATTTCCACCAACCATCCCAATGGAATGCAAAGATTTGTCTCATTCTTCTTGCTCATCTTTATTCAACTGAGAAGCGTTAATGGTTATTCTATTAAATAGTGGGGAATACAAGCTGCTATGTCATCTATAGGCTGTTGGTGCTGGTCTTATCTTCAAGGGAAACTTAAGAAGAAGAGGATGTAAAGGATGTCAATAAATCATTAAGCTGCCAAGAAAAAGATGCAGATATGTGACACACAGTATCTATAAGACAATACTATAAAGCCTGGGATGCTGGTTTCACAGTAGACATCAAAAGTCTGTTGATTAACAAGAAAGAAAGCGAGGGTCATTCTATATGGAAAAGGAAAATTTTGAGATCAGGCACATCATCAGTTTGACAGTACCAAAATGAATGTTTGTACGGGATTTTGTTGGATAGTTCTCAATTTATGAGACAACACTAGAGAAAACTGTGTACTTTCCGGCACCATAGAGATAATTTCAAAAGCTATGGAAGTTATGGCAGTGATCTAGTTGGAAACAAGAGGTTTGCCAGTTAGTGATAAAGCTGAAAATACACATGAACAATTTTCCAAAACAAGAGAAAATAACTATGGAAAAATTCAGCTGGATTTCCAGTTGACTATAAGCCAGCTAATGGCTTGATGCTGCACTGATCTCAATATGTTAGAGGGGTATTTCCAAGGTTTTTATTAAATGCATGAGTAAATAGACTTTTTAGAACACAGTGTGTCTGGCTTACTTTGAGAAACAGAAAGAAGCCTGACTTTTCAGGAAGCAATAGATACATTCCACAAACAAAGAAAGCAATATATTGCAGTCTAATGGAATCATGCAAGACAGCAATTAGTAGAAATAATGGCCTGAGCCTATGAATACAACTTGCCGTACTTACTACCTTGCAGGTCCCATGTTTCATTCGTGAAATTCTTACTTCATGTGTACTTCACTAAAAGCTCTTAATTTAATTTTCACCTGTTTATGCTTTCAACAACTTCACTTTCACTCTGAGACTGCTCCCATGACATCAAGTGCTAAATAAAATCTTCAGCTTAGTAACAGAAAGATCTTTTCTCACTAATACTTTCAATAACTCACCTTGAATGGCAGGCCTAGTGTGACTCATAGACATTCCTGGGACCTTAAATGAGTTGAACTCATCTCTCAGGAGAAGCAATAGGACTGTCTTTGTCTGGGCACAACAGATAGAATCATTCATCAGGAATCTTTGTAACGTGCCTTACTTTTCCCAAAGCAACTAATCTGCCTCGCTTTGCTTCAGACTTTATCAGAACTTGGTCAAAACTCTTAGAAACTCATACAATAATATCTACAATCAGTTTAGACTCAGCTGCAGAATTATTTTTGGCTCGTAAAGGACAAAGAGCTAGATTACCAGTCCCTTCATCCATGATGACTGCAACTGATTTGGCAGCTCAAACTAGACTTTCAAAACTAACCTCTCTGATAACCTCCTGAAACTAAATTTTTCTAGCAAACAAACTAGCAAATGTTGGCTGCCTCTAAATGAGCAGGATCCAGATTTCGTTGTACAAATATCTTTGTATGGAAATCTCCGGACCTATTTACATCTCCTTTTCTGACTCAGGTTTCTGCTTGGTGGTTGTGATTAAAAAGGAAATATGGCGATCATGTTGTATTAAGATAAATGAAACTGTGCACTTTCCCAAGTAGGCCTTTTGTGGGATGACTTTCAACAGGAAGACGGGCCCATCCATCACTTGGAATTGCAAATACATTTTAAAAGCTTCATTCTCTCATAATTTAAAATTTCATAAATGGTTATCATGGGTGTGGTTAGAGTTGCAAAATGCTGTCTCCTTATGTGTGCAGAGCTGAAGCACTTGAATCTACAAGAGTTGCTAGTTCTGAAAGATTGGCAAGCCCTGAGTTAAACTCCAAAACAACTATCAGCTTGCAAATAATCACATATATAGATTTAATTTGAATTGCTCTGTGCTCTGTTTATTTCTGTGCCTCAGCTTCTCTTCCCTGTATTACCTCAAGAGCATCAAATGAATCAAAGTTTTAGTCTTCATTTATACAAATACAATTTTAGGCATAGTAATATTACATACATTTTTAGATGCCAAAGAGAAAATTGCCTTCTATTTCAGTACATGGGGTATTTGCATTGTCACAGTACATTACATGGATTTGATGCTTAACATATAACTGTACTAATCTTTGTGGCAAACATAATAACAAAAGAAAGTTGTTTGGAGATTTTTCTATTTTTGTTTTAAAAAATAACAAAACCCTTTCCATTGAAGGACCACATGTAAAACTTTGGTTTGTCTGCACAGAGACCAAGGCTGCTTATTACCTACAGTATAATAGCTATGATGAACAGACCACCATAGTTGTGACAACTGATGTTGCTGCCTCCAGGGTAAAACAAAGGTTTACATATTACACAAGCAATTTAACTGTTTTCTAAACATATTGCCAAGACAGTGGGAGTTGGCAGCCAGCACTGTGTTTTAGGTTTTGGATACTTGGATTAGAAGTGACTGCTGATTATAGACCTTTTTATTTGTCTTCTACGAATTACAAGCAACCTAGTAACCCAGCAAAGAATCCTTTGCAGCACTTAAACTTGTCTTCATGGCTTCCCAAAGATTGCATACACAAATCACTCCACAAAAGTGGCGTAAGAGACTTGTGCATAGATAACTACATAATACAATTGTCTTGTTCTAACTCTTAAAGACTTCCCCAAAGTGAAATGTTTTATAATCCTTTTTGTGCAGTAGTCAGGAAAGAAATGAAAGAGTTTGGGCAAAGATTATCCACAAGAAAGAAACTTTTTTTTTTTTGGGTTCCAGCTGAAACACAATAAAGAACATAATTAACTTCACAATTCTTTGTGTTTTTCATTTGACTGCAGGGAGGAGATGAAAGAGGACTGTTAAGCCTTGCATTCCATCCCAATTACAAGAAAAATGGAAAGCTGTATGTGTCTTATACCACCAACCAAGAACGGTGGGCTATTGGACCTCATGACCACATCCTCAGGGTTGTAGAATACACAGTATCCAGGTATCACTAGAAGTCTAAAATTCAGTAGTTTTGTGTTTCTTAGCAACCTTTTCATTTTAGTATTTGCCATTGTTAAAATAAATGATCAGATTTACAATGTGTACATACTTGCACACTCGCAGAAAAATGATTGCTGTTTTTATTTCAAACAGTAGCTTTGGAATGCTGGTATGTACACAAGTTTATTCTTTTTAAGATCTTGTTGCTGTTGTTATTCTGTCATTTTTAGATTATAGTTATTCCTACTTATTGTGTATAGGAGCAAAATATTTTTCTGTGAATGCTGGAAAAATGAAAATTCTCAGAAATAACTGTTTGACATTTTTTCACCAAGTTACAACATCCACATCTTAAAGTGTAATTTGAATGACCTGAGCTTATTTTTAGGAAGAACAGTGATAGCAAACTATGATAACTTTGATAACCTTTCTATTGCAGGAAAAATCCACACCAAGTTGATATGAGAACAGCAAGAGTGTTTTTAGAAGTAGCAGAACTACATCGAAAACACCTAGGAGGACAGCTTCTGTTTGGCCCAGATGGTTTCCTATACATTTTTCTTGGAGATGGCATGATCACTCTAGATGATATGGAAGAGATGGATGGTTTAAGGTACAAAAACTACCAATGGAGAGACTTCTATATTGTCTTTAGGTTTCGCTCACTATTTGGGGTCAGAATCAAAAGTGATCAAGAGTTGTCAGGGCAAATCCTACTTCCTCTTCTTTTACTACATGATCATTTTCAGTGCCTGAGTTTAGTAAACTGCTGATTTTCAGAACAGTCTTACTGCTTAAATACATTTCCTTGTAGTCATGTGCTATCAACCCACCTAATTACATCTATAGTATTTAGATGCAATTGCATTTAAGCACAGATTAGCCTTCTTTTTTCCAAATTATTATTCTATGAACAAGACACCTTTATTGAGAAAACATTCTAAAAACGTGCCTACAGACATACCAGTCAGTAACAACATACCATTCACAAAAATGGCTAGAAAACATATGAAGAAATCCTGCTTTGGTTCTACCTATACAATTTGCTTAACCCGCTTTTTTCCTCTGCTTCATTGTGCTCTGTTAGAGTTGCAACATTTGCCTTAGTTTAGAGAAAGTGCAGGACCGGGCTTTTACAGACTTAAAAGGAGTTGCTATGCTCAAAGGCCTTTTTGGCTCAGCAGAATAGCAGGTACTCCAGCCCTTTGTAGTGAGAATGTACTTAAAACCAAGAACAGAGAGCAATTCTAATACTTGACGTTCAATTAATGTAAAGCAAAGGTAGACTGAAACATATTCATGATGAAGAAAAAGAACAAGATCAATTTAAGTACAACATCCTTAGGTGCTTGTAAACAGAATTTTGACACTCTTCTTCTATGTTTCTGCCCTTCTCTGTCCATTACAATCATGAATGTAAGGCAAAACATATTAACTCTGTCCTGTTTCATGTAACAGTAAATACCAACATCTCCATTTAACCAGTACCATTACTTTCTTGTTGTTTGTTGGGGCTTTTTTTGTTTGTGTTTTTGGTTGGGTTTTTTAATTCATGTATAACTAACCTTTGGATTGTACTGTGACTACAAATCATTCAATTCAAGAGTAGTATTCAAAGTGTCAGCAAAAAGCATTATGTAACTTTATAGTTATTACGCCCATAATCACTTCAGAGGATAAACAATGTAGAAGAGTTAACAGCCTTATATTTGAAGCCGTAAAACAACAATAATGCATGGAAATTTGCTCGTTATCAACACTGCTTCCCAACAGCACTGTCAGAGGCATGTGCAACATACTGGCCACACTGAATCTTAGACAGGCTCTGCTACTACTCTTTGGACTTGCATGTACCATAAAACCAATCTATATGTGATTATTCAGCAAAGTGAGTGGTTTATTTTGCTGGTTCACTGTAGTATTGCATTGGATTACATCTATTAGTAAAATACTTTTTAAAAAAACAACTATTTTATCCTCCAACTTTCTTAGTGATTTTACAGGTTCTGTATTGCGCCTCGATGTAAATACTGAGCTGTGCAATGTCCCTTACTCCATACCACGGAGCAACCCACATTTTAATAGCACAAACCAACCTCCTGAGATTTTTGCACATGGACTTCACAATCCAGGCCGGTAAGTAAGTCACAGTTAAACTGAATTACTCTGGAGCAGATACTGTTTTCAACCAGGAATCTTTTATAGAGTGGGTAACAAAATTTTAATACTAAAGGCTCTTGTGAACTTTTTAAAACTTCCATAAACTTCCAAAACACACATACATCACAGTTAGAAACAAATGTATATTGGGAAAGGAGAAGGAGAGGAGTGTGAACAACTATTAAAAGTCAAGACTGAAGTGACAGAAACAAAGCACAGGATTTTTGTTTTAAACATATAATAAAATTATTACCTTTATGAAAGAAGAAAACTTAAAGCAGAGTTGGTAAAGCACAGCTGAGATGGGAATCCTGGCTGAGAAAACAAGGCATGCGGAAAAGAAATGAGAACATCTGGTGCTATCTAAACAATAACAAGGAGGAGAACAATGCTTTAACTAAACAACACATAATTCAGCAAATTAGGTGGATGGCAGTACTGAAGTGATGTTTAAAGTCATGGTCTGAAAAGATTTAGAAAGTCAAGCTGTTCAGATAAGGAGTTTATTCTCAGACTTTTTTAACAGTCCAAAATTCCTACACCACGTAAACCAGCTCATTTAGCTTAGTTAAAGCACTATTTATTTCAGGTGCTATACAGCAGAGTATGTTTTATCACGAGGAAAAAAACAGTTTTAATTTACATTACATAAAAAATGGTGCAGGGATGGGAAAGGTATGTTATCTCTTGTATACAAATCAGACGCAGTTCTCAGATATTTTGGCTCAGTATGAATTAGGTCCCTCAAGTGAGAAAGCACCACAAAGAAACAATAATCCTTCAAAATGTGATGTCATACTACTGATAGAGAATTATACATGATAAACTCACCTATCTCATGGATTTTTCTATACTTTTTGTTTTACAGATGCGCTGTGGACCGCCACCCAACAGATGTAAACATCAATTTAACAATACTTTGCTCAGATTCAAATGGAAAGAACAGATCTTCAGCAAGAATCTTACAAATAATAAAGGGTAAAGACTATGGTAAGTTCCATCCAGGGTAAAGCTGGGAAGAGACAGTTTCTATGTCCATGGAATCATAACTAAAAAGCAGAAGAAAACTGATACAGGACTGTGTATCCAGGATAGGTAGCTTCCAGCATAGACAGGATAGGTAATGTAAAAAACTTATGAAAAGCATAGTGCAAGCAGAAAGCAATGCAGAACAAAACAAAATCTAAATGACTCAAGTTTTCCTTGTTGGTGTAGAATGTAATATAAATAAGACTTAAGAAATATGTTAGTTGCTAGTCTGTCAAAGATCTCACTGTTGCTTCCTATGATGACTCATAAGGAAGATTCTGGAATATTGGGAATTGATGAAAATGTGTTCTCAGCCATTCACAAATAACCTTTTGAGATGCAGAATGGAAACCTCATGTAATGCACTTCCTATAACGGAAAAAGTGAGCTAGACAACAAGAGATCATAACCAAAGAGGGAAATGATCGAGCTCTGTTTAAAAATGACAACCTTACAAAAATGCATGATGCTGCTACTACATAATGAATGACCCATTTAGATTAGATTGCAAAAAGATAAACATACTCAATTAGGGACTTAACATTTTAAAGTGTTGCATGTTCTCTCTGACTAGATATGACTGTCAGTCACCATTTCAGTTTAATGTTTAACTCTGAGACTCGTTAAGATCACTTGCTCAGGTAATCCAGGTGACAGTTACTCTGAGCTATCATCTACCTTGGCTGATTGTTTAGCAGCGTGCAAATTCATGGTGGTAAAGGTGATAGGTGCCAAAGGTGTGAAAAGGCATCAAGAACTGGTCTGTCTCCTGAAGTGCAGCATTTTCTGGGTTTATTCACATCCCTAGTCCTCCCACCTGTACTTTACTTCAAAGCAAAGCAGTTGTGCTGGCTACTACAATAGTACACAATAGTGTAATGCAATTGTTCTACTTTAGTTGTTGCATGTATTTTCTGTGTTCATTTTATAAAAGCCAAACCAAACAGTAATATTTGGTAAACCACTGCTCCAATGGAATTTTGATGGCATCTTTATTGCAGAGTAAACTAAGCAATATTCTGTCTATCCAAAACAGCTTGCCAGTATTAATACTAGGCTCTGGGTCAATTGCTTCAATAGAAAGAACTCATCATCTTTTTCTCCCACATAAAATTTCAGCACTTACTCTTGTAGAATAATCAGAGAAATTCATCTATCAAAGACTTGCAGATAGCCCTCCAACTAAAAGAAGTTCCTATAAAACAAAAAGGTCTATTGGCTGTGGCTTTAACTTAAAATTATGCAGTTAGCATGTCAAGTTGAGCCTGCTTTTGCCCTAAGCAGTATTTGATTGCACGACCAGGAACATTTCCAGTGAAACTTCCTTGGAGACATTATTTGGTATGACTAAACTTTGAAGTTTTGTAAGAAAAAAGAAAGGAAAACTAAAATGTGCAGGAAGTAGCAACCATAATAGCAGCATAAGAAAGAATCACAAAATGGTTTGAGTTGGAAAGGACCTTAAGCTCATCTAATTCCAACCCCCCTGCCATCGGCAGGGACACCTCACACTAAACCACGTCACCCCAAGGCTCTGCCCAACCTGACCTTGAACATGGCCAGGAATGGAGCACTCACAACCTCCCTGGGCAACCCATTCCAGTGCCTCACCA
>JBAFWW010023901.1:3084-13101 GCA_036873685.1 Agapornis canus
GGGGCCGTGACGGGGTCCGCGCTGGCAGCGGGTGCCGAGCGTTGCGCTGGGCTCGGCCCGTCCTCCGGGCCTCCCAGTCTCCGCGGTACCTAGGCGGGTGTAACGCGGCTGAGGTGACAGCGAGGGAAGGGCTGTGTCAGCCTAAGTACTCTGCGCTGATTCTGCCGGGTTTGGACTTAACTGGATGGGAAGATGAGGTCATCCTGAAACACAGTGAGAAACGCGTGAGTTTTGCTGCGTGTTGTAGGCAGAAACCCGGCTGGTCAGCAGGGTCTGGCTGCGCAGGGAGCCGAACAGCAAGTTTGCAGGTGACACAAAACTGTGCAGAATGGTTGGTATGCCAGAGGCCTGTGCTGCTGTCCGGAGGGGTGAGATGTGGGCCCAAGAGCGACTTGAGCCTAATAATCCATTGCTTGGCTTGTTGCTGTAATTCTGTCCAAGCCAGAGAACCACACAAGCAAAGAGAGCAGCCCTCTAACTCATTGCTCTGTCAACATCCTCTAATGGAAAAGGCACAGAATAGCTTCCTTGGAAAATCCTTTAAGTTTTCTCACATACTCAACTGGTTGGTTGCTATCCTCTCTGCTGCTTTAGAGAATGGCACGTGGATGACACCTGGTATAGCCACAAGCCACCGGCATCGGTGTTTGTGAGAGGCTCAGACTTTCCTTCAGCACAACACCATGCGTGTTAATACAGAATCTCCATCAGCAAAGGGGGTTGATCATATTTATCTAGCTCAAGAGCAATGATATGAGCCTGACTTGCTTGGAAATGCCACATAGAAAAAAACACTACATTTTTGTTACTGTTTGCATTAATTATTTTTATTAGCTTCTTTGGCTGGATTGCAGCACTTACAAGAGACTGAGCACTTTGCAAATGGAAGTACAGTATTTTCCTTCATCATATTATTGCATTACACCAATATCCAGACAGTAAAGTGCACCCTTCGAGTTATAAGGAGCTGTAATTTCATTGAAGGCTCCCTAGGATTTCTGGACCACAAGAGCAAAGTTGCAGCAATTTAGTCACAGAAGGCAGAAAATCAAATTACAAACCCTTCAATACCCAATAGCCATATACTATTGCTCTGATATGCCCCAGGTTGGATCAAGTGTTTCTGATACACTGAAACTGGATGGATTGTACCTTTTAGGGACATTTCAAGCCATTGTAGCCATTCAGAGCCAACCTTGGCATCGCTGTCCTTTCCTGCTCCTTTGACATAGAGGTGGGAGCCAAGAGCCTGTTCGCAAATGAAAGGTGTGATTTTTTTCCTGCTCCTTTTTTCTACTTGTGAGCCATGAGGAACAAAAGTGAAGAAGAGAAAATGTTTTCTGCAGCTGAAGGTAGGTGCTGACTTCAGGGCCTAAGGAAGCCACTTGCTGGCAGAGCTTATGGGAAATCTGTTTGCTTACAACACAGTGAAAGAGTCTCACTGCTCCACAGTGAACACTCCACAGTTTGCAGCACCCCTCTTTGCTTTGTAGCTGGGCACATCGCACTCCATGGTTTGTGGGTGACTTGTGTGCACTAATGGGTATCCCTGCTTATGGCAGGGGGGTTGGAACTGGATGATCTTAAAGTCCCTTCCAACCCAAACTATTCTGTGATTCTATGATTCTATGACTAAAAGCTAACAGAAGAGAGAGAGCTCATTCCATATTCAGGAACTGTCTACATCAGTATTGAACAAACACAACAAAATGTGTGGAAAATGCTGAGATATGAGAAACGAAACCAGAAACATTTTACCTCCCATTGGATACTCACCATCCATATTTAAATACAAGTTTTAGAACTCAGTATGAAAAATGTGTAATGAATTTCACATTAATTCATTTACTGTACAAACTTGGATGATAGGATGAAGTACAAGACCAAAAGTTATAAATGTATTTTGGCAGGCACTTGAAATGTGATTACTTCTAGTTATTCAAGGATAGGATACAAGACACACAAATGTATTACACACTCAGATTGCTAATTAAGCAAATATTAAAGAAAAAATATGGGTACATACTTAATTACTTACTATTACACATTTTCATGTCACTCATGAGGATGTACAAAACACTTGACCTTGTACTAAAATCCCAATGTGACAATTGAACCAGTTGAAACAAAGATTCAGACAGAAGGCTAAAATAAAAATTGTCATGTAACGGGTTTAAAATCTGATTAATACAGATTTGATCCAGAAAGCTTCTGATAAAGTGAGTCCTGTACTTAAAAAGTAGGAAGAAAATGCTAACTTAGTAATAAAACCTCAATTGTAATACATGCTCCTCTCAACAGAGAAGTATTTGTACAGCCAGATCCCAAACTCAGTGAGAGTTCTTCAGTACAAACACAGTTTTAATGAACAGTCCTTATGTGTCTTTCAGCTGCGTGTTCACAATGTGAAGCATTTTAAGTAGGAAAATTAAAAGAATACAAGCATTATACAAAAATGCATAGTCATTATCTCTTGTAGTAAGTAACACAATGAACTACTGAACACTACTAGTATAAAGTATCTGGCTTGTCTGTTTATATGTTATCCCTTCCAGGAAAGGAAGGTAAGATGACTTTTCCAATTGCTTCAGGATTTCAGCGCATCTAACAACACAATTAAAACAATGGGATTTGACTGTATTAAACAGTTGGTAATTATTATTTGCATTGTAGGATGTATAATGTATAGTTACTGATTTTTTCAAGAGTTCTGAGCATCTCGTGATAATAACCATATCTAGGGCACTTTAATGCAATCAGTAACTACTAAATAGATCTGAAAATTAAAGCATAAAACATAATGTTGAATAATTTTTTTCCTGAAGAACTTTAATATTAAAATTACCACTTTGACAGAAGTAACATCTTGGGCAAAGACTTCAATAAAGCTGTAGGTAGCGGTTCATATTTTGAAGCCATATGTAGATATTAATTTTGAATGACACGAAAGTAAACATCTGACCTACATTATTGAAATTAATTGATGATTTTATATCTGAAAGGTGATGACTACCTCTACCAAAAAGAATCAGTATCTTTGTGACACTAGTGAAAAGCCAGGAGAAGAGCTCAGAGGCCATTCTTTTGTTTATACTAATTGAAGGTAAAAAGATTATTAAGAATCAAGCTTTTAAAAGAGCAGCTTCTTCATTTCACTTATATTGTAACTGAAATAATCTCCAAGAATGGATTTCAGAAACTTTGGGCAGTATTAAACCAAGGGTTACTTGAAACTGTTTTAATGGTTTATCTCCATTAAGAAGTATTCCTTTTCATGTAAGTTATCCAGCTAACGAATTGAGGTTAAAAGGGTGCAACTGTTCTTCAAATATGTCCCAGATGAATGCTGTCTATGTGATATTTATTCTGTTGGAAGATAAAGTCATGCTATCTAACTCTAAACTAATATGCAAACAAATCCATATGTACTTCATTTCTGCCCTGTTCCACCCTGGAAAGTGAAACAACAGCAACCAAATACCCACTGTTCTAAATTCCACAAAGAACTCAAACGAGTAACTATTAATCCCAAAGAAGAGTTTAGATGAAAAGAAACAAATTGAGGGAATTATGAACTGAAAATACAATTCCAAGTTACTACTTTTTCATAAGATGCCTGACTTTACCCTACTCTATAAAATGAAATTCCTATATTTTCCTTACAGCAAACCTAGCTAACTTTTGAATGTAGAGCACGTTAATTTTGAAATAAGGAGACCAGAGGACCAGCACAGTGATAGGATCTTGAACACACTTAAGTATGCAAATCTGATTTTAGTCCAAGTTAATTTCATACCCAAATCTATTTAATTTATCCTTTCCTCTTATGGAAAAAAAAAATCCAAAACCAAAACAAAATAAAAAACCACACACAAAACAAACAACCCCCACACACACATTTACATATATATAAAAAAATCTGTACTGATACCAACTTTGCATTTTATTTTTCCAATTTTTTAGTGTCTAGATTAATTTAGAAACTTTTCACATTCAGTTAAAGTGTAGAAAACCATTTTTGTAAAGGTTTTCTGCCAGTTTTCCTCATCATCCATGTACACATTACCATGCTTTCCAGAAGCATGTGTAGTTACTAGAGGCTCACCTTCGCAAACTGGCCAAGAGATGCCTTGTTTCTTCACACAGGCAGATGTGAAGAAGGAATTGCATGTAGAAAAAGTTGTTATTTTTTTCCCCAGCTATATTAATTGATTTAATTAATAGATAATCTTTCCCTACCCCATCCCCCCTAAAAAATGAAACCAAACAAACATACACTGTTTTTTAGATCTGTTTCCCGGAGCTGCTAGAAGCCTAGGTTTTGTCATATATACTAAACACAATATTGTATAACATGGGCTGCAAAGATCTTCTGAGTGTTTTTGTAATGATCCCCAGAAAGAACTACTATTATGGTTGATAGAGGGGGTTCAGCTGTTGCACTTCCCTACCTCCAATTGGCCTTTGAGAGGATAAAAAAAATAAATAAAAATAAAAAAATGCATTATTTATGACCAAAATAAGATTCACTCACAAGTATTTTCAATATACTTGTCAGAAAACCCAGCTTTCTGACTAGCAGGTTCTTTTATCTTTAAACCAAGCTGAAATGCCCCAGCAAAGCTGTAGTATTCTAAGAAGATTCAACGGGAAGCGTTAAAGAGGAATATCAATCTCTTTCTCAGATGATCCTTTTTCTCTGTTTTCCCTTTTGTGGAGAAAACCAGGCAGCAGAGTTCTGTTATGTGAAACTTTGGAAACAAAATAAAACAAAACACCACACAAACTCAAACAAACCTACCAAAACAAACAAACAAACATATACCAAAAAAGTGACCCAAGGAAATTAATCGTCTGAAAGGGTGTGAATAGGGTCAAAAGCAAATGAAATACTTTCTCAATCTTATTTGCCTGGGGCTACGTTATGCTGTTTTCCAGATCACTGAATAGATTGTAGAGGCTCTCCATTCAGAACTGGAAATGTCCCTCTATACGGACACCCACCCAACAGGAGTGATTCTCTCATATTGTGGCATTTTTGTATGTTGCTACTAGAAACTCCTGCTATTCGTGGAAAATAAATTCAAAATCCTTCAAATACAAACTTTAATCTGAGAAGATGATGCAATAGTTTCAAATCAGCATTGTCTTGTTTTGATTTTCACTTCTTCCAGAGATCCTACCTTAGCCTTTGGCCAAGTTTGGAGGGGGGGAAAGGGAGGTATTTCATTTTGTTTTGTTTTTTTACTTTTCTGTTCCTTAGCTTTCACAATCTGCTGAGTCATATATAAATGTTTGCTATCTTCATAAACTTTTTGAAAGGCAGTGATGATACTTTTTATAAACTTCCTAGTTATTATAATTTGGCTCAAAAGAAATAGGCAAAACACCCTCAAAACACAAGTATAGGGCTTCCTGTTTAAGAAATATTCCTTTTCAGTCCTTCCAAAACAGCGATATCCTATTACACTATAATAACGTTGCCAAAATGGCTAATAGCATTTCTTTACTAAAAAAACCAAAAACCAAAAAACAAAAAAACCCCACAAACAACCAAACAAACAAAAAACCACCCAGCAGATTTCCTGTAAATATTTTGCTGATTATGGTCACTACTGTGTATATGCTTAAAATATTTTGAGAGACACCAAAAAGCTCAATGTTCATTTTCCTTCATACAACGTGACATATTTGTTAATGCTATGAAATGAAAATTAGTGAAGTGTGATAGTATACAGAGGAGAAATTGTCTCTCATCGCACACTTAATTGTTTGGGATTTAATCACACACCTACCCATTGGTTATAAACTCTGACACTCCTCGCCCAACAGTAAGACATACAGAGGAGGTACTCGGTCATCTGTTTTTCTATATGTAGCTAACAGTTGGTTCAGTTATATTTAAAATAAAGTCCCATTGCAGCATGAAGACAATCAGAAAGCCGCTTTAAGCAAGCAGCCCTTTCTGGGACAGCTGGGTCCCTTCAGGGAACATGGGGCTTGTCTTGTTCACACCAGCATTATCCCATCCCTTCAGTGGTAAAACCAGAAGAGCTGCGGGGTGCAGCCTAAGGTGAGTTCCTGGTAACAAGCGTTCCTCAGACCACATCTTCAAAATGCCCAAGGGAACTGCGGTGGGCAGGAGCTGCATGGGGATGAGCCCGGAAACAGAGAAGGCACATGGGATGTGAGAGGATGCATTGTCTAGAAAAAGGGAGAAAGGCAGTACATGCTGTGCAAGCAACGTGTAAAAGAGGCTGGAAGGCAATCTGACGAATATATTGGCTAGCTAGAAGCCCCTTGGCACTTTAGACTGAATGACAATAAGCGCAAAGATGGTGATTCCAATTAAGTATGGTTTGCCAGGAAGTGCTCATGGGAAAGCTGCTTCTCCTGGTAGAAATGAACTGAGGGAGTAACACAGCCAGGAGAATCAGGCTGCCTACATTCCTGCTATAATATCTAACCTTTCATTTACAACTGTTTATGATTAAATACAAATTAGGCTGTTTAAATTCATGAATAAAACCACAAAAAGGTTCCCTAAATTAAAAAATATTTATTATGCTCATATTACTCCATCTCTTATGTAACTGCCAGTGCTGTCATTGTGTGTGCTGTATCTGCCTGAAAGTCTGGGTAAAACACCTCCTTGCTGTAAATCTGCAGCTGCTGCTAAATTTCAGGGAAAAATAGGCTGGTTTGCCTGTTAATAAAATTATTATTATTATGAGAAGTAAATCACTTAGAACTTTTTATCCAGGTTCTCTAGGGAGAAATTACACTTTCTTTTTTAAAAAACCAGCAGAATACTAAAAGCAGTATGGGAAACTATCCCCTTTGAAAGTTTAAGTGAGCAGTACTATTTAAAAAGTCAAACTCCCTTACATTTAGCCAGTAATTCAGTCAGTACTGCAGAAAGCTGTGTTACTTGCACTCATGAAAATTAAAGTACTGGGATACAGACACCACTAGGGACTTAAAAACTTCTTTTGCATATCCATTCTTTTTTGCAAATACGATTCTCAAAACTGTAATATCTGCACAATGAGCAGATATTGTAATGTACCTGCACAGTGAGCAGATAATGTAATGAAGAGTAGTAAGTGATATGCCTGATATGCAGATAGGCTCCCTTCCATCCTCCCATCTCACAGCTCAAAGAATATAGATTGGCAGGAGATGGTGACTTGTATTTTTATGATTTTATCCTTTCTGGTAAGTTAAATAGCACTGGCATATGGTAATCCATCACATCAGACTATTAGGATGGTCTCCACATGCTTCAAGCACTTCTCACACCAACCTGCCTCCTCCATACCCTCCAGGAATTACTGTGTTCAATGGCTCATCTGCCACAGGCAGTCTCTGAAGAAAGCAGAGGTTTTGCTAGCAAAGATGTGGGCAGCCATGTGCTTTTTTGGTGTTTTCAATATCTAGGAAACATTCCTGTGCATACTTACTTTACTAGTAGAGATGCAGCTGAAGGATCTAAGACCAGCTCCATTTCCTGAACAAGTAGGCTTTACTTTTTGCCATTATGCCTACAGGAAGGGCTATCTGAGACCCATTAATCTAGGGTTTTGGGCAACAAGGTTTGCTAGGAAAGTGTGGACTGAAGTGAAAAATTATCAAAACATTCACACCACTCAGATACAGGACAATACTTCAAATATGGTTATGATATTCTCTGATCACCAAATATGCATTGGATGTATCTCTGATAGCATACACCTAAGACTGGAGAATGGAAAACACATTATACTATTCTTAAAAGGTAAAGGAAAAAATGTTACAGATCAATAGATTTTCTTCTAGAGCTTCTGCACTCTTACCTTAAAACTCTTCATCAGGTTGATTTTTTTTTTTTTTTTTTTAAAAAAAAAAAAAAAAAGACTGGATTCTGTTTTTCTAATTAGTTTTAGTTCTTTTCAAAGAACCAATTAAAAAAAAAATCTTTTTTTTTTTTAACTTGAGATTAACTTGGATGGTAAAATATACCACAAATATAGGCACAAAATGTGTCTTCCTCTCTTACTTTGGAGAGAACAATTTAATCAGATTTTTGTCCCATCTTCTTGATCCCAATTCAAGAGGAAAGACACACTGAAATACAGAACTCCACAGTCTTGTATGCCATGGAAAACTATATTTTTATTGATGTAACTATTTAATTCATTGTATATATGCACATACATACTTTGTTTAGCCATCTCTACTTCTGAGTCCCTGTAAAATGGAAAGAACAGTCTTGCCCTTCTGCTCAGGGAGGTGAGGCAAAGAGAAGCACATCCATGAAAACACTGGGCTCTGGTGGAAGCTTCATACCAACACCACACCAAGCTCTACAAAAGCACAAGGTAGTCTGGTTTCCAAGCTACACTTTAAGAGCATACAACACTGCCCCATTTCCGGAGAAAAATGTTAATTGAGGAAGAGGTTGTGCAACCACAATCTTGTTCCTTTCCATCCCCATCAAAAAACCTTGCCCCAATAACTTCACCATACTCAGTGGGAGGTAAAACATATTGTAACAGCATAGAACATAACTGCAGAGCAGATATTGCTGTCATAATTCAGCCCTCACTCAGATACAGGATCATAGCAGCCACTTTCAGATATTCAGGATCCAGATTTTTGCAATATCTTTTGCTGGTGGTTTGATTTTGGTTTTGGTTTTGGATTTTTTTTTTTGTTTCTATTTTTGGTGTTTGGTTTTGTTTTTTTTTTCTTTGGTAGGTATTGGAATCTGCAGGTACTTGTAAGCTTTTATGTACAGCTGCAATTCCCAAGTGCAAAACTGAGCCCCAGGGAAAGACAAGAAAAATAAATGCTTGTTTTGTTCCACCGTTATGATTTAGAACCCAGTCAGTTTTAATACTTCTTTTTCTTTCTTTTTACCCTGTCCACAAATCTGAGCACCAGTTTTTCCAGAATTCAGAATTCTTGCTGCAACTTCTATGGCAACTCTGGAACACACCCTCTGACCTGCTGTGGCAGAGCTGTAAGTTCATACTGTTTTATCAGAGAGGTCTGAATGGTAATAAAACTCCTCAATTCTAAATCTGATCTAAGCCTGATAAAAGATTAAGTAGCAAATTAGTAACATAAGATTTTTCTGTAACATTGCACACAACCAAAAAACTTGATCATATGAAACAGTTGAAAGACTCTTGAAGAACAAGAACAGTTGAAGTAGTAAAGTATTTCAGAAGTTAGGAAATACCTACTTGCATCCAAATTGGCAAGAATTCCTATTGAGAAAATGGATATAGTAGCAAATATGTATTGAACTGGTGATTTTTTCTGCTGCACTTGCTGTGCTATTTTATTGATAAGATGAACAGGCTTGTGTATGTGTTACATGTTCCGCATTCATCAGAATATAACCTGAGCTGAGGCTTCAAGGGAAAAGGGGTAGAAACCGGGTTTCTGTGTATGTGGGGAGCAACAAAACTGAAAGACTCTAAGGAACATTAGTGACGTATAATGGCATTTCAGACCAGTCAAAGTAAATGATTAAATATTTCTTCCTATTTTTTGAGTACATGCAAGGTACACTGTGTATTCAGCTTTGGGAAAAGGCAAAGACTGATCAGCAGCCAGAGGATGATGTACTGCTGTAGCTGTTTGTGATCGTGACAAGTTTCCTGAAAAAGAAAAGCATTTCTGTAAGGGTTTTGAAATTTTTAAGTTGTCAGCACCTTACCCCAGGTACATCCAGCGCAGGTATGTCTACATTGTTGGCTGCTGTGTAGTATGAAGGTACACACAGAGCTTATATACTGGAATTAGACTAGACTCATCAGTGCAGCCAGTGACACAAGTTAATTTAAGCTTTCTCAAAGCAACAGGTCCCAGCCGAATAAATAAACAGTATAGAGCTGTGCTGCTGAAGTACCTAACTAGCTTGAGGTCTCTACACTGTCCGCAAGCCCAACTTAGGATGCAGGCAAAGAAGCTGTTCACTTTGAAACACATCCTTGAACCTCCCAGATTCCTGGGGCTGGATGTAGT
>JBAFWW010023902.1:0-11065 GCA_036873685.1 Agapornis canus
AAAAAAAAAAAAAAAAAAAAAAAAAAAAAAAAAAAAAAAAAACCAAAAAACAAACCCAAAACAAACCAACAACCAAAAACCCACAAAGAAAAAAAACCAAGACTTTTGATATCTTTCAAATCAGTTCACAGACATGTAAACAAACTGATTATGAAGTATCTACTGTGAAAAGACCTAAAAGAGCATTAAAAGGCCACAGAATAGTCATAACTTCTTAATAAAATACTAAACCTAGAACATGCCATAGAACACGCCATAAACTCAAACCCACTACAGAATGTGGGAAGTACTTCTAAACCACTTGTTCCCTAAAGAAAGACAATCTTGCCTCTGTTCACTGTTTCAGAAAATATAAAATAACCAGTATATGCAGTACTATCCTTTGCAGATCTGTTCAAGCAGGCAGTGCTGAAGATTAATGGCATGGACTGCATTGCTTCACCTTGTCCAATGGCTGGTGTTTTCAAAGAACCAAAGGGCAGATCTGTTCTGGAAAGATGAGATTTTATATATTCACTCTTCATCTCTACTCATAGCTCCTGTACCTTCCATTTTCTTTTTCACTTTCTTGGCTATTGTTGAAATCAAATTACATGATGTGGAAAAAAACCCCACCCAGATAATTTGTCTGTCAATGGCTTTCTTTTGAAGTCCAAGCTCAACTAATTTGAAAGGGCAGCTCAATTAGCAGCACAGGCAGAAAATTATGCCTATAATTTCCTATACAAGCAGCAGAAAAAGTGCCAAGGCCACTTGCAGAAGTATGTGCAGAAAGAGCAAGTTTAAAATGTTTAGATTTTAGGATGGTAATTCAAAGTGCATAAGATACTTCCTACTGCCTTGCACATAAGCAGCTGATCAGCTGTGTGGATTTACTGCTCTGCGATACAAATTGAGGCAATGGATTTCTTCGCTCAGCTGTGCTTCAAAACAATTGCCTCACAGCAAAGTCAATTCACTTAAGTTTGCATCATTGGTCAGGACAGAGCACTTGGACAGTAAATTTGATGATCACATTTACTACTCCTTTTTAAGGGCTTGACAGAATAGAAAATTATGTTTGGGTTTCATGCCTCCAATATCTGACAAGTGTTTGAGAAGACCCCAGAATGAAATTTTTATGAGTCAGCCATCCTACGTTTTTGAATGGAAGCCACTTACTGTCTCACTCAATTTAAGCCTACTGTACTAAAAGGAAGAGACCTGCTATAAAATGGTCAGCCCTTCCACCAGGAAATAGCAATTCACAATGGGAGTTAGCCTAATTTTTCAAAGGATGAATTTAATATATGTAGAGAATATGCAATTAAGCACCCAATTGAGTATATGAATATTTAGAATTATTTTCCCAAGAGAAAATTAAGTGTTCAGTGCTACTGGAGATGACAGGACTATGTACGCAATCAAATAACTAAGAGTTCAGTGTTTGATTCAGCAGCAGGACTTCAGGAAAGAGATAATAGGAACTACAGCTGGGAATATAAGTATGCCTGCAAAATGGCAATGACTTCTCAAACCATTCAGGGAAAATTCTGTGGCATCAGACATTCAGAATAATCGATACTTGCTTTTGCTCATTAACTGGCATGTCCCCTTGTTTACTCTGCTAATAGCACATTTCTCTCACTGAAACAAATCCAGGGGTTTATAATTAAAAAGGAAATGAGTAATAGCCAAAAGTCCTTTTACTGATGCAACCAAAAGGCTAATTACTTCAGAATATTGACAAGCTTTGCTATAATTACACTTCCTTCCAGACATCAATTGTTTTTCTCCTACCCCACCCCTTACATATTTTTCTTACTGCTATTTATACTATGTAGAGAAGGAATTCTCACTCTACTGTTGTTTACTGCACTGCATTTGACTAAAGGGATGAGAGAAAATTTTTGTTAAGCATTTCATATTCATCTGGACAGATACAGATTGGATTCATAGGTGCACTGGCATTGTTTCACTTTTAGGTGGTTCAGGTCCCAGCACATCATCTTTCAAATGCTGGATTAAGTATGAGCTAAATTGGCATGCTCAGTTTAAATTATGTTGGGTAGTTACAGCCTTCTAGAAACTGAACAATAGAACTCAGCATCATTTGGTTCCAATCAGCAATACAAAACCACTCTTCTGATTCTTTTGGTTTTATTCATTAACTATAGATTTCTCAAGTCAGTATCATTTTCATTCCCACAGTACCTCACATACAGGGAGGGGGACAGAAGTATAATTGGTACTTTCTTTTTTTTCCTTTTTATGTTTTAAACTAAGTTTACCAATAAAAACTTAAAATATGACCTCAGGATGAAGCAATAAGTGATAAATATGAGCAGAGAGACTGAGACTTGCTTTTTCAGCTCTGGAATGTGTATTCAATGGATTGGGGGTGGATTTCTTAGTCACCCCAACACAGAACAGATTTATGATACTCCAGGCTTTTCTAATTAGCTAGTATGGCTCACTCCTTCTGTTCAAAGGGAAAAGAAAGCATTACTATCAGTCAAAGCAGGAGGAATATAACTGAAAACTACATCTACCAATCTCTTAAATTCGATACACTGTCAGACGAGGGAAAACCAGTGGTCTTTCATCAAAACAAACACAAATTTTCTCTGTCACCACTGAAGAGCAAAACAGCCTGTGCATTATTCCAAGCATCATGAAATCAGGAATAGGTGACTAAAAGGATAACTCAAAATACAGGATTGATGGCAGTGTGAAACCTCAATTACATAAACAGCTCTTTGGTATAGACTACTGCTCACTAAATTTTTGAAGGCCTTGGTACAGGATTTTTTTTTTTTTTTACATAGGAAGAAGAAATTAAAATTAAGGCTTTTTCAGGCTGGACAGGTTAAAGAAGCCAGTTAATGAGGGAGGCAGTTAAGCACCCTAAATCTGACCTTTTGGGAAAATTAAAAAAAAAAAAAAAAAAGGAAAAAAGGTTTGAAACTTCTGTTCTTTGGGAGTGGTTATGGAAAGTGAATTTTATAATTCATGCACTCATTACTGACATAAAGTCTACTCAGTTACACAGTTCTGGTATAAAAACCTTATTATGGTGGAATCATCATAAAAAATCAACCCACTCTTAAACACAAACTCAGTTAGCTAAGGTGTGTATTAATAATATGTGCCATAGTCTCACACCATATTCTGGTAAAATTTTTTAGGGCACATGGAGAAGGTCTCCTCCACTGCCTAACTGCTCTCCACTATCTGAGTTTTACACCAAATAGACAGTGATATTAGAATGAGTAAAAGCAGCTTACTGCTACTTCTTAGGCCCTTGAGTGTCTGATAGCTGGTTCAGAGAGAAAGAAGTTTAAAAGTGAATCATTTCAGAGGGAAAAAAAAGCTAATAGATGACAGCTGTGAAATGGAGCTGCTAGTCAAGAGAGAAACCTGGGGCTTCACCAAGCTTCAGATACCTCCTGCAAGATGATATCAGGGGAGTTTCAGAGATATTGCCTTGAAAATTATGTTATAAAGAGCATGAGTAGTGAATCATAGAAAAGGTGGAAACTGAGGCAAGGTATAAAAGAACTTGTCATGTCAAATAGTCAGGGGGCTTATAAAGAGTGATATAGAGAAACTGTCCATGACAGCTGAACTGGTTCACACAGATTGGAAGAGATGGAGGCCACACAGCTCCTTTCTTTTTCCTGATTGCTATTGTATCAGGGACATCAAATTTTCCTACTCTTATTTGGTTAAGGCAAAGACTAGAAATAAGAACCCCATACCATGAAACTGTCCTTAGGAAATGCTTTCATTCCTATGTCAGTTTTAACCCACAGCACTAAGGGTCACTTTATTTTGGTCCTTAGGCACAAATTTTCAAGAGCAGAATTCACCTAAGAGGATCAGGTGGCTGGACAATACTTCTGTTTGTCTCTCTTATCAGGCATGGCAAAATAAGGAAAAAAAGGAGCAGATCTTTTTTTCCACAGATGTCATAGGCCTCTGTTAATTAGCAAAGTACAGAATAATTGCAGTCAGGTTTTTTAACATCTCAGTAGCTGAACTTTCTTCATCTATTACCACTGACTGCTTTTTCCATTATCATTAATATTTGCCCATGACAAGTAAATAATTGCTACACATCATAATCACTTTCTTACATGATTATCCTCTAGACACCTTAGTTTTATTTGCAACAGCTTCCTGTCCTTTTATGAAGCAAAGGAGTGCATAGATAGTATAAAACTATAGGAGAAATTCAGATATATGGTATCTCTGTTAAAACATTCCCTGATTGTCTTAGGTTACCTGCTGGCTGTATTACAATCTTTCAAAAATAGGAAATCAAAGACTAGGGAAGTGTTCTCAGCTTTGTAGTGCTCATAGTGGGTTTCTCTGCAGCTTCAGAGAAGCTGCAATATTTTAGCAGTTCCTATCACTGACCTTCCCTATATTTTTTGCAGTTTCAGCTTGAAGTTAGCTTGCTTTGATATAAATCATTGCAACGTTGCATCACCATGGAGGAAAATCTCACTACACACTGTAACAAAGGAAGCTGATAACATGGACTTTGGCTGATTATTATTCTTTGCCTTGATAGAGGAAGGTACCTTGAAATTTAAAACTCTCCAACATACAGTACTCAGGTCTAAATAGCTTATCAAATTATTATTTTTAAAATATTAGCACACTGGTAACCATGACAGGATTAGAATATAAACAAATTCTGTTTGGAAAAAAAATTGGTTGAAAACTTCCTGTATTGTCATGTTCTCCTGCTATTCTTATTCTTTCTGTTTTTAATGCAGCTGAGCCAAAGGTTTCAGGTTTGTTTAGAAAGTGACTTGTAGGGATTTCTGGGGTCATGTATACGTTCTTCAGTGCTTGTTTTCCTTATAGGATGCTGCTCAATAGTGCGTGATAACTTCAACAGTTTACAGTCTATTTATTTAATATTCCTGAAGAAAAAAACTTCAAAAGTATAGGATTATGTTCCTGACATGTTTCCTTCACAGAGTACCCTCACTTTGGTATTATTGCAGCTACAGCAGCCAGACTTCCAAACCCAGATTTTGCTTATATGAATTTGTAATAATGATATGCAGTTTATGACAGCCTCTTTTTCAGATTTGTTCTACCAAGCAGCCCTGTTGAAGTTAAAATTCCAACCCAGATCAATTTCAGCAGAGAAATTTAAACAAAAACACCCAAAAGAACCCAAAAAAAAAAAGAAAAAGAAAAGGAAGATTTCTTATACATAACCATTTATACACCTTAAACTCACCCCACTGACTGCTGACCTCTGAAAGGTGAGAGAGTACCTGTCCCCTGAGCCTAGACTTTGTCTATTGTGACTTAGTATTCAAATAGCAGGTTGGGGTTTTTTTTCTGCTTCCCACACAATAATTCTCAGACATGTTAACCAGTGAAGAGAGAAAATTTGATATGCTGTGTATCATGGAAAAAAGACCTAATGTAGAGCAAAGAAAGAGGACAAAATTTCAAGGAAGTCAAAAGATTCTCAAACATTTTCCTGATTTCTCTTTTGTTTGTATTTGTGCCTGTGAAGATAAATTTTGCACTAGTTTCTGAGATGTTCAAACACACAGTACAAGGAAATTCAATCTGCATAGTAATCATCAGTGACTAGCTCTTTCTAGTGGGTTAAGAGTGATTTCAGATATTTACAGCCATGAGAAAAACTTAATAGTCAATATTACAAAACTACTGAATTTTTAAGCAGGATCCCTATCTAGTAGGACAAGTGTACCTGAAGCTTGCTGTTACCCAAAAGAACTTTTGGACACAGAGGCAGGTGCTATTGCACAGAATTTCTGCAACGTGAGCATAAGGTCACTACTGACCTTAAAAATCTTGAGAAGTGGTTCCCATTCTCCAAATGACCAGACCTACACCTTCCAGAGTCTATTGACAAATGCTTTCACATAAGGTTATGTAGAATGTAATAATGGCATTTCATAGTATCACCTAAAATAATTTCCTTCAGATCAAATGAATTTAACTGTAACTGCAGAAATTTCAGAACAAGATTGTGTAGTTATTATCATTCATATCCCTGTCTCACAGATGGGTCCATGTCATAGACTGGTGAGCCACTGTGCTTGGCATCATACAAGTCAAGGAGAAAGAAGACAATGTCATGAGAAAAAGCTCACACAGTGGTCCCCCTCGCTTAACATTTTCAGAAAAAAAAAAAAAAAAAAAAAAAATAAATACTTCCCCAAAAACCCAAAGAAAAAAAAAAAAAAACCAATTTTTACAAAAAAAAACACACACAGACCCCCCACCCCTAAAACTTTCAAAAAAAAAAAAAAAAAAAAAAAAAAGTCATACTGTTCCAAACACCCAAAGGACAAAAAATGAAGTCAGATTTTGAGTCAAATTCCACTCTCAAGAATTCTCCTCTCCCCACACCCCCAGAACACTAAGACACATCAAAAGAGAATCCTTACAAAGCTTGGTAGGAGTTTGTCTGGGGTTTTGTTATATTCCCAAGATAGTCTCCAGTTGTCTGGGAACACAAAATTCAAATGAGAAGTGGGAGACTCAGTTTAGATGAGTACAGATTCCTCTGACAAATGTCACTGTGTAGATAGGTGAAAACCTTGAGTGTCTGAGCAGATACAGCAAGCATCAAAAGCCCAAGCTTTACTTGCTCCTTAGGCTGAGCTGTAGAGAACACCTACCCGTTACAAAATTGCTTTGATTTCCTCTTTCCCTTTCCCACTCCTCTGTAATGGTACTTTGCTCATTCAGGCCAGCTCTGATTTTTTTCTCTTATTTTCCATCCTCTTTGGCTTCTGGGCATCTTTAATATGCACAACAAAGTGTCAGTTTCATTACCAGCAATCTGTATTCAAGGATATAAAATTTGTGTAAATTCCACAGCATTGCACAATGTTTCCATTTAACCTGAATGAAATTCAAGTGTAAATGAGGTGTTAGCCATTCATGAATAGAACCCTTAATGTGTAGACATGTTTTCTTAAGGTGAATTTAGTACTCAGCAAAAGGTGCCAAATTGACAACACTGAAAACTGAAGTCTTCTATGAATTCTTGTAAAAGGGATGATGAGGGAAGGCAAGGCACAGTGCTGCATATAAGTCTTCTAATAACCAGCACTAGAGATGGAGAGATAATTCAAATATTGTGTCCCTTTAAGGCTTCACTATCTGTAGAGGGAGAATTAGTCCCTACACAAATCTAGTGGGTTTTATGGCACGATATTTCATGATATGGAAAACTGAGAAATACAAAACTCCAAATGCTTTCACTTAAGGCACTTTGTAATGTGATCTAATCATCTTTGAACAGCTATGGCTGAAATTCCCCCTCTTTTCCATAGACAGGTTTTTGTTATATTCTCAGAGCAGTCTAAAATTTGTTATTGTTAAACAAGTGACACCATCCCTAACTAATCAAAATGATTGGAAGTGCCTAGAAATAAGTATTACAGAAAAGGTTGAAACAGTACTTTCATATTGAAAACACCCAAACCTGCTTTTTAAACAGATACATAATCCTCCATTGATGACACCCAGCCAACGCATAGATACTGACAGGCCACAGAAAGAAAGATCTGTCACTGACTTACCTAGGGAATCCTTCAGTTTCTCACCTAGAAAATATAGGCTGTAATGAGCCCTAGCTCAACGTAAATTTTTAGAAAGGAATAGAAATAAAACAGAAGTGAACACTTTCTGTTTGAATAAATCTATGCTTCACAAACATTTTGAATAATTCTGTAGCTCTGGTCTCACTTAAAAAAGGATATGGTCAAACCAGAAAATGCCAACAAGGATAACGCACATCTGCACAGAGAACTGGGTATACAAGGCCACCTCAGTGTGGAAAAGACACCTAGAGAAAGACCGCACAAATCTAACCGTGAGCAGCCAGAACAGTGAAAGAGCATTTATTCTCATGGCATCAAACTGTTCACCAGCTCTTTCAGTACAGAAATGTAGGAGGCAACACACAAAATCCAGCTAGAGAAGGAAATTCTCAGCACTGGTGAGCAAAGCTGTGAAACCCACTGCCTAAGGCTGCCAGGAATGCACAGAGGTCACAAGGGAGGACTGGGCAAGTGCACAGAGAAGCCATTCTTTGAAGCTGACTGCAAGAAACACATCCAGCTCAGGAAATGCCCTGAGCTGAAAACTGTTGGAGGCTGTGGAGCACAAACGGTAGAAATATACTGCCTTTATATGATTGGGCATTCACTGTCAGAAGTAGGACACTGGACTAGCTGAGTCGTAACCTGACTCAATAGGACCAAGAATATTCTGTGTTCTTATGTTGCTGTCTTTACCTCACAGCATGTAGCTATAACTTTCCAATAGCTGAGTTCAGATAACATAAAGCTGTAAACCAGGTAGCTTTGTGGGTAGTATCTGTAGTATCTGATCATTCAACCCCACGATGCTTCCTAAGTGAGCTTTGACATTTACTCACCCTGAATGTCCCATGAAAATACAAAGAAATGCATGTGCATTGGCATGAGTAGGGGAGGGGTTACTCACAACTTCACCACCATAGACCTATCACACAAGTGATCTGACCCATTCCCATTTACTCTCATTATTGCTGTGGATTAATATGAGCAAAAGCAGGAAAAGGTTTTGGCACAAACTGGAATACTACCAAGCAAGAAAAGGAGGAGACTGTGAGGAAAAGAAATCCTTCAGCAACTTAGGTTAGCACAGCATCTCAGTAAAAGACACAGCATTCCTGGGACAGTAATACCCAGAACATGTATTTACTATCAATACAACCTGCCAAAAATGCAGCGCTACTGACTTCCAGCATACACACAACTGTACAGCATGCTGATTCACTTCCGAAGCACATAACTTCTACCTACAAAATTAGTAGTGCCAAGCCTGCCTTACCTCATCAAACCATGCACTGTAAGAACACTGTTTCTCCAAAGATTTTTTTTTTTATTATTATTTTAAGGTATGCCTGCATTTTAAATAAAAATCTGTCAAACATTCACTTCATTTCCCAGCTTTTTTTCTTCTTACTAAGTGCTCTCTTCTTTGGATCATGTTAAAGGCTGTGGAGAGACAGATGGAATAATTAAGTGAACATTAAAATGATCATGGAGGTTCCCGTCTTCCATACATTGACACATATGCTTACAGCTGCCTCATGAATTTGCACATCACCTTTGTATACAGGCCATGACACTCCACATAAAGGATAAAGGTGGTGCAAAGCTGCACACAACTTCCTGGTACAACTCCTGCTTCTGTGGACTGTGGAATGAGACATGGAAAAGTTATCTGAATATTTGGCCCTCTGAAGATGCCAAAACTATATCTTTCACACACTGGTAAATGAACCTATGTCATTGTAGTAGAATGATGGTATTGGTAACTCACAGCTCCACCAGCAGTAAGCATTGCAGGCCTGCACCCTACATGTGCATTATCTCTGATTCTTACTGTTTTCTAGACAGGTAGCTTGGTAAAACTGAACCTCATAAATCCTAATAGAAGATATATATATGTTAAAATGTTACAGTAAGAGTATATTTGATCAATTTACAGTATTTCAGTTCTTTTGGTCTGAGACAAACAGGACTGAAGTGTTACATGCAGCATGAACAAGCATTAAAATCTGGTTTTCCAAAAAACCTGAACTTCCAAAATTGCATTGGAACCACCTGGCTTAGAGACAGTGCTGTTATTTTGTCATTTCTCCTTGTTGAGCTGAACCTGACAGGGAGTAAGTGCAGATGCCTGGTCGCACGAGCAGGCCAATTCATTCCAGGACTGAAGGCATTATAATGTTGCCAAAATGTTTAACTAACTTTAATAAAAGCTATTTGTTAGCCTAGTTTTTAAAAGGATCTAAATAAACATTTACACCTTCCAAAATGCAGGGGAGACCAGATTAATAGATAACCTTTATGACTAAGGTAAAACTTTCTTTAGGATAAAATGACAGGACTTAGTTTATACTTACTGTTTCAGAACCTTGTCACCCATCACTCATTTCACTTTCTTGTACACCAGAAGTTTTCCATATCCAGCACAGACTCTACCTGGATCCTTCACTGATGCTTTAAATTAATTCTTAAATTATGTTCTCCTCAATCCTCTTTTAAATTTTAGGTGAGGGAGAAGAGACGATTCCAGCTTGTACTCAAGACAAGAATAAAAATGTTGTGTGACCATTTGGAACTCTCACCCAATTACCATAATCATACTTTCTAATTTTTTTTAATAAAACTAAAAATCCATATCTAAACAAAAGCTTTATTCCTCTATCAGAAATGAAACTTTATTCATAGTTATTAACCATTATAGCAGACATACCCCTTATATAAATATCTATAAAGTAATGAGTCTTTCCTGGAATAAGATGCATATTAATTAGATCCTACAGCACTTGAGAGACTTTGGTTCAATTCCCGCCAGTAAGGTCAGGAAATGCATCCACAGTAGTTAGCAGCTAGTTTCAAAATCTCAATGCACTGAGCATGATGGGGTCATTCAGTGGAGCAGGTACCCCAAGGGAAGGGTAAAACAAGAGCCAGGGATTATTTCACAGCACTGAACTGGTACACTGCAGGAGAGGCAGACTTTCCTTTCAGAGCAGAAAAGCTTGTCAGCATACTGTCCTTGTTGCCCACTCTCATTATTAGAATGCAGCATGTGAAGCAATTAATTGGATGATATGGGTTGGAAAAAAAACTAAGAAAATTGTTTGTGCATGTGTGTGTATATACGGGGGGAAGACACTAATATAATATAAGAGAACTACTAACACATGCACAGTAAAATGGCCCTGCACAGTTAGGTAGAGGACCATCTCCATAAGACATTAAAGCTCCAGTGCTGAACAGGGTAAAAATAATGCAAAAAGCTTCCTATTCACTTGTATTTAAAGTTCAGATGGTGATTAACTGCTTTGGATAGATGGATTAAAGATCTTTACCCATGGACGGTTAATGAACCAGGCTGTAAACACTAGACATTACGCAGAATATGGAATTACCATGACAATGAGAGTCCCTGGGCACATAGAATCATAGAATAGCTAGGGTTGGAAAGGACCTTAAGATCACCTAGTTCC
>JBAFWW010023903.1:0-22724 GCA_036873685.1 Agapornis canus
ACACAGCTACTAAGGAGGAGAAAAACTGACTGCAACTGCTGAACCCAGGACAGGGGGGGCGGAGCGGCTTCGGACGCCGCTCGCTGCTGCCCTCATGTGTCGAAATCTCGGTACTGCTGGGGGGGGGCCGCGCTCTGGCCCCGGGCACCTCCCGCTGCTGCCGTTCTCTGTCGAAACTCCAGTGGGTGGTGATGGGGGCACTTGCGGTGGCGGCGGGAGAAAAGCGGCTGGGGTCCGGATCCCGGTGCTACCGTGTGTCCAAACCGGGGCCATCCCCGTGGGAAAACAGAAGTGCGGCGCCGAGAGACGATCGGTGCTGCCATCGTGCGGCCAGTCATGAGGCTGCAAGTGGGAGAGGAGGGAGAGGGCCGGACTACAACAGTGACAAGCACCTCAGCCAATGAGAGCCGTGGGAGGGGGCGGTGCAGAAAGCGGGCGAAAGAAGGGCGGGCCCCAGCGTGACTGACAGCAGCCTCAGCCAATGAGAAGAAGGGGGAGGGGTGCCAAAAAGGGGGTGGAAGCGAGGCGGGTCTCTGCATGACTGACAGCCGCCTCAGCCAATGGGAGCCGTGGGGGGGCGCCGCCGAAAGGGAGCGGAAGCCAATACGAGTGTTTGGGCGGATAAACCGAATGGGGTTAGGTAATAGGTAATTAGTGGCAAAACCTGGTTCTGACGTAGCAGAAACGGTGTTAGAAACGGCGAAAAATTGTTTAGAGTTTGAAAAATGCGCTTAAAAAGGTTTAAAAATAACCGGAAAATGTCTTAACCTATTAATAAATGGGCAAATACGGGACAGAAACGGTCGCTCCCCGCCCTGTTTCGCTGCTCTACTCTAAATACAGCAAGGGAGAGGATCAATCACAGAATCACCAGGTTGGAAGGCACCTGCAAGATCATCAAGTCCAACCCAGGATATGCCACCCGTATGAACTTGGAAGTTCACAAGGATTACCTTGCGTGCCTTCTGGTGTGTAGTACCACAGCTGCAGCTCAGGTTGCAAGTCCTTCAGGGATAGGATCTGATTGTCAGGTTAGTTTTGTCTAAGCCTACTTTGCTTTCTCATGTTCAGGTTTCAGAGGAAAAACGGGAAAATCTGGTTTTAAAAACCTCCATAAAGGCAAATGATAGGCCCAGGTTCAAAACTGCATCATAATAACCACAAAGAAAGTTACTGTTTCAGTGAAAAGCATTGTTCTCAAGGAGTAATGTATGAAACGTTAAGTATGACAACACAGACTTTGCTCCTCCAGGACCTGAAAGCTGTTCAGTATCTGTATGTGGTCTGTAGATGGCACTGTGACTCTCTATAACAGCTAACCTAAAGTGAGCAACCTCAACAGTGTTTGCATTGCCAATTGGATAAGAATTCATAGCTGCCAAGTGACTAGTTTCCAGTTCTTTATATATCAGATGTGTAATAATAGCTGTATTTATGGTGCTTATTTACTTCTTGGGTCACAACACAAGCTTGTGCTTTGCAAGATACCCTCTTTGGTTGTTCACAGTTAATACTGAAATACAGCCAGCTGGGTACAGTTATATGTTCTTTCCTAAGTAAAGTGAATTAGCTCATTAGGGACCACCTCTCAGGATGTAATATGTATAGCCAGGTTGTTATGTTGGATTAGAAGCACTTACCTGATGGGTTAACTGGCTGGGTATCTGTGTGATCAATCAGTGTTTCACTGTTAGCCATCGTCGTGCTAAAGGCATGGAGAGATATATTATCCAATGCCTTACGTCAGTAGAGATAATATTTTTCCTGCTTCCAAAGCAGAAATGAACGTCTTTTAAAAGTGTTAAAATGTAAATCAACTTTCCAATCTACATTACTATTCAGAACCGACACCTGCAGAAACACTAATGTAGGTGGTGGGTGATGCACAAACCAAGGCAAGTTCAAGATCACAGGGATCTGTATTATCAGAGAGATTGGTATTTTGGCACCTCCTGATTTATATTGATAAAAGCCTCTAACATTTCCTTAATGGAAAGCAGCATGATAGCTGTCATGATGAAAGATCAGGCTTAGCATTCTGGATAATTATTCTGCGCGTCTGGGCTGCAGTTGGATATCAGCGCTAAGAACATTACAGAATGAGGATGAGAGAACACAGTTTTCTACAAAGAAGCTTAAATCTGTTCTGACCCGCAGAGATAACCAGTGCGGTATATAACCATCTCTCGTTTTTAATGAATACTTTTAAACAGGGGTATGCCTTTTCATTATGCGGGCACACTGTGTTTCAACAGGAGATACAGACAGATGTTATAATTAAGACAACAGGAGGAATATAGTTATCAAATAAAACCGACAAAATTCTCTGTGCTCACATACCAATCCTAAGCTGTTCCACCAATCACTCCCTGTGATGCACACCTATGCATCCTTCCCCACTTCAAGTCAAATGTTTCCAGTTTGCACAAGGGTGATTTCAGTGCTATGAAACCAAGGAGAAGCCTAAGAAAAGCCCATGGTGCCACACCTGAGGCAGTCATCCAAAGAATGGATGCAGATTGTGTTTGGACGTGCTGATAGTGATTTCTAGCACAGTTGGCAACCAAGATGGTAAGAGGACTGGGAGAAATAAATGAATTCATTCAGTTCTAGACAAATCTCTCCATGTAGCTAGGTTTTTCACAATACGCAAGAGAGACTGGAGGCCGTCATGGTATAAGGATAATCCATGTAAATATGGTAAATAAAAACTGCCAACTCATAGCTTAACGTTTCAGATTTCAGTGGGAAAATGAGATACACCAACCCTAAAATATTATGAAGGTATTTCTGAAGAGATTAAGAGATGAGAAGGTTTAAACCACATAAGTAGCAATAACATTTTAAAAAAGCAAAGTCCCTTGACCTTAGCTTTTAGCCTCTTTCTGCTGGAAATACATTGAGCCAATGTCCAGATACGCACTGTGATTTCCTTCCATCTGGTTAAACAAAATCTGTTTGAAGTTATTAAGCAACTACTGAGAAAAACGTTCTCCAGTTAAAGCAAGGAGAACTGATGCAAGTGTTCTTCAGTTAAGTAGATGGTAGAACAAAAACTCAGCATCAACAGAGACCACAGTTACGCTGTAACTTCCCTCTGTAAGTAAGTGAAGGAATAATTAGCAAACATTGGGAGGTGTATAATGGGAACTTGCATCAGAGAACAGTTATGCCATGGTTTTGAGCTTGCAGTGGCCACAGTCAGCTGTTTTTCCAGGGTCCTCAGGACTAATTCTGCACCAGCTGGTTTAGCTATGGTCCTCCTTGGTTTTCTGGTCAGCACCCTCCTGAGCAGAGCTTCCCCTGGTTGTACCGCCTGTACCAGTTAGGATGCTGCTATCTTCAGTGAGGCATAAGAAACTGTTGCTTGCCTGCACACCGAGGGCCCGTGTGTAACAGCCTGCAGAAGCAGCGAGCAGCCTCTTTGCCCTTGCACTGTTGATACGTGGGTTTTGACAGGTATCACAGGGCTGAGATATCATGTGGCTCTGCTCCAGAGCACCTGCCCCACTGCACACCGCAGGCACAGAGAGGAGGAAATGGCTGAATACCTTCTTTGGGAAGCTTCTCTGGGATCTATCCGATATAACAAACCATGCCTCTTTGTGCTTGACTGTCCTGGCAAAGTTCAGTTAGGTTTCTACATGCAAAATGAGACTGGGGAGATTACAGAGAGCAGCCCTTGTGCACCAGTTGCGATCATTTGGACAGAGGTACAGTGATCCCTCCTAACTGGCAGTGGAGGACTCAGCCATCTAACCAGGCACTCCCATGCTTCTGAATACGGGGCCTGAATACTTTCCTCCCTTTTCTGATAGTTCAGATTCAAGTTATTGAGGTTTGTTACAACTGAAATTTGCTGTAAATAAAAGCACTTGATTGTTTTCTTTTTCCCAAAAGGAAAAACCTGCATTTGATTCTGTTCTGTCAGGCTTAGGCTTTGCTGGAGCTGTGTGAAGCTTTCCAAATCAAAGGAATCATTGCAAGTTTTCAGCATTTTAACTTGGATCTTTTCCTGGCTTTTAAGTTGAATTTTGGTTTGCTTTGCTTAGGATGTGATGGGGTTGGTTGAGTGCAGGTATTCTCAGAAAAGCAACAGTTTCTCTGGGAGTCCAGCCTGTTTACCATGCCCCGAGAGCCTCAGCTATTGTTCTTGGTTCTTTTCCTGTCCAATTGTCTCCTTGTTTATCTGTAAGAGATACCGTGCCAGTACAAAACTACAGACTTACTGAATTGAGTGGTATTGAATCACTAAAGTCTTCTGTTACGCCTCCTTCAGCTGCTGCTTCAGCTTCCTTGATGTTACTCCCATGCTTCTGATGTGTTTCATGCTTCATTTTACAGCAATCTTTTAGTCTCTTTTGCAGGTGTTCAGAGAGGAAACAAGGCTCACCTTTGCTTGTTTACCTTCTTAATATAGATCTTAGATTTATTCATTTGCAAAAACCAAAACACCCAAGCCATTAGCACAGTGATGTTTCTCATATGACAGCATAAAACAGGATCAGAATGTGCTTGTGAGAGTCCAACGTCTCAAAACTAGAGCTCTAGTACCACTTGCAGTTGCTGTGATAATGTCTTCTCTATTAGCTGATTGCTGTTATCTTACGGCTGTCTGGCATTTTGTTGCTGAAATGTACTTTTTAGTCTTGCTGTACAGCAAGCATGGCTGTGTTTGATGTCAGCTCCTTCACACTCCAGTATTACATGTGTGAACCTCAGTCTGCCAAAGGCCACATACAGATTACATGTGGCTTACCAAAACTGGATGTGGCTGTTGCTTCCTGCACTGCATATGTGCAATCCCAGTGGGTGACAAGAGTCCTGCCTGCTTGCCAGTGCAGGCCTAACACTACCGGATACAGTAATCACATCCCAAGTGTAATCCCCAGGTAGGATATAGGAATAATCCTTTCACCTCTAAGAGGGACTAGACTACAGTTCACATTGCCATGGCAGAGATTTAATTAACTGTACTTACACAGGACCTCAGTAATCAATTTCCCAAATCAGAAGCAGTCCCCTAGATTAGATGATAACTCTCTTATGGACTGATCAGAGCTTGTAAGAAGCCCTTCTCGCAGTTCTGTCTTATTGTGGCTCAGATCATGCCTTACCTTTCTAGAAAGTGAAAAAAGGGAAACAGAGAAATGATAACCTCCATTGCACAGATGGCTGTGTGCAAACATTTCTGCCTGCTAGCTAGTCTCTCATTTGTACATTTAGCAAATCTAACTGCAAGGCATACGCTGTGGTATCTAACCACCAACCCCCCCACAAGAGAAACACTGTTCCATCCCAGACTGACAGACAACAGCAACACCTGTACCACTTCCCTGCTTGTGTGGGCCTGAAGTCTCTGGGGGCTGCTTCAGCCTTGGGGGTTCAATGGGAGCCAGGGCAAGTGTGGGAGGAGAGCTGGGCTCTCAGCCCAGCCCAAGCACCAAGCTTGCACCTCCATCCCCTGGAGGCTTGGCTGACCTATCATTTACATGTAAGATTTGTCTTTGTTTTCAAAACTCAGCTCAGAGCAACTCTTTTGCACCCTTGTACCAAAGCATAAAGATGTGAGACATCAGCTAACACCCACTTGCAAATAACCCCTTTGAAAGGGCTTTTATTACTCCCTGGCCTTTACTTCAAGACTTCTGAGATTTGCAGGAACACCAGGGAATCTTACCTGATCAAATACTATTCCCTGCTCCTAAAGAGAGAGCAGTCAAAAAGAGTTCCTGACTGAGAATTTAAGTACCTAGTTGTGTTGCACCAGTTGGTACATACACACTCTCCAGTTCATTATGAAGTTTTTTATAGCCTGTAAGAAACCCTCCTAACTGAAATGTGGTTAGATGTAGGTAGTTCCTTTGGTGGTTTCTGAAGACTAAAGCAGTGCTTTCCAGTGAAAAATGAGTGTTTCTCTCTTGCACAATCTGCTATGTTACTTGCAGTAAACAGGATCTGGACAGGTGAGAATTGCTCTGGATCTAATCCAGTAGACTGCTTTACCTTTAACTGTGCAAATACTCCTGCTGACTTCAATACATGCATGTAAGACAAAAACATCTGCTAAGTGTTTTGCTGAATCACGACCAGAATGCACAAAACCTGCAGGATGACATCACACATTGCTTATTTCCATTGACCTTACTACTCATACCGATATTTATAGGAATATCACTTTTAAGGCTATTACAGGCTGCAAAGTACAACAATTTAGTTTAAGAAAACAAGTGATTTGAAATGTCAAACTGTATATTCCTTGTTTTGCTATTAGGGAACACACACAGAGAAGAATCCCAGACAGAATATTGGTTTAACATTCAGCTGGTTACTGTTCTTTCTTCTGGTACTCACTTTAAACGTGCAAAAAACACCATAGTGGATAGGAACCTGTCCAGCCTCCTTTAGACACTTCCACCTTACATTTTTCCAGTACAGTACTGACAGAAATGGTCAGAGACCTGAAGAACCATAGAATAGTTCGGGCTGGAGAAAAGGATGTTGGGATTCTATGAAAGACATAGGATGAAAGGCAAGACTTTCATGTGGCCAGGCTCACGCATCACCTCCTCTGCACCTGCAACAAGCACATTCCCCACAAACAGCCTATCTCTGGATCTGTGAGACTGAATCAGTCCCCATGGCTACAGTCCAGGATGGGCTTTAATCTGTAGCACTTTTTATGGCTCAGTTTGGAAGGCAAAAAGCATGATTACAACTACCTCAGTGATGTGAAGTGTTTTCACATGTGCACCTATTTGCAGAGCCATTTCTATTAGCACAAACCCTGCTTGTGGTCTTCATGTGTCACAGTGGAAGCCAGGATGTAGTTTTCTATTCAGCTGCAGGGTAACAGCAGCCTTCAGAGATTCTGCTGTTAGTCTAGTAAATAGGAGAGATTTGTTTGGCCCAGGCTGTCCCCCCATTTTCCATCCCTTACATGCTGTGAGGGCCTTTGCTGCTTGTACACTTCCTTTTCCTTTTCTCTTCCAGGCATTTGCAGGAGTGCAGAACAGAAATCATCAGTTGGGGCAGGTAGAGAAAGACTGAGCAAGGTTTTAGGCAAGAAAGAGAGAAGGTCCAATTAGAGGAGGGATAAATGGGACTTTTCATCGATGCAGCCTTTGCAGAGCCTTAAAACCCCTATGCAGCCCAGCCTACCCTGTCTTTAGAATTTACTTCCAGGTAAAGGTAGCTTGACTGAATCATGCATTTAACCAGGATGTTTGGCTCTGCTCAAATTGAGCTGCCACAGACACAGGCTGTTGTCCTGAGTGAGGTGGCCATCACAAGTCCTAAGTGGAAAAGCACATATGTTGGAGACCAGGCTTTAGAGGTCTGCCAGTCTCTCAGCAAGACAAACTGGGAAAAGACAGTCTTAATAAAGGGCACACTTCACATTTCCATCCGCTGGTACCTTCCAGCCCCTGTTCTTCCCTTTATCCTTCTTTCCCCAGTTAAGGATGATCTAGGAATTTTGGCAAGAGAGAGCAAACTGGTAAATGAGCTTAACTTCCCATGGGAACACCCAAACCTCTTTTTCTGCTCACTTACGGAAACATGATTGGGGTTTCAGTGAATTCATTTATCTCCCTTTTGCAATGACTTGGCACCTCAGCTGCCAATTTGCTCTTTCATATTTTCCTGGGCATGGGAACAGTTTGCTAGTGAGAAAGAAAAGCCAAAGCTATTTGGTGGAGCAGCCTGAAGTATCTTGGGATTGGTGGGAAGAGACAGGAATTAAGATGTAATGAAGCAGGGTGAATGCAACAGGGTACATGCTGCTTGGTTCCAGGCATGCTTTCTTTCAGCCAAGACGTGCATGCTAGCCAGCCAGGAAATCAGCTTTTTAAAACCCTGCTGCTTCTAGGAGATAATCAACAAGATGATACCTTGAAGCATTCACACCAGTTAATACTTTATATCAGTTCCTACTTCCTCACTAACTAAACAAATTGTACTCTGTGGAAAAGAGGAATTCATACTACTTTAGACATTTTCCCCCTCTGAATGAATAGGTATTTATTTCTCTTCAATACTTTATACTGATGGAATCACCCAGCACAGGCTGTAGCACATGAAAGGCCTTGAGCACTGACCACTGAAGGAGGCTTACCAAGATGGAAGTACTCATGGTTATTTAGGAGCTGCTCAGATGGAATCAGTAGTGTTTCCTTCTGGTGCCCTACACTAATGTTAGTCCAAGCAACAGTCAGCTAAACAGAGACTAGAGAAATCACATGTTCAGTATCTCAGAAGCTAATAGCAGTACTGATAGCAGAGCAGCTGGTTGGATGGTAGGGGTGAATGTCAGGTTTGCTTAACTGTGATAGAAGTCATGGGAATGACTGCAGCCAGGACACACTTATTGCATCAGATCCTCAGGGGGCTGCAGCAGAGGAGCACACTATGTATCACATTCATCTTTAGACACAGGGATTACTTTCAGTTGATACTCTAAGACTGCAGTCCTCAAAATATCCCCTCGTAGCTCACTGGCTTTATCAAGATCTGAAATTTCTGCTGTATGTCCTGAAAAACCTAAAATTCAACCTCTGGACTCAGAAATGCTCCTTTTGAGGTCTGAGGTGCAGCAGGCTTAAACTTAGGCTCTGAAAGCATTTGTTACTAGTGGGGCGAGCAGAAAACTGTTCTGCATTTCAGTTTCTATCTGTAAAACAGAGATGCTGGCCCTTCTCTCTAGCAGAATAACATTACATCTGTATGCACTTTGACACCTGGATACGGCAGTGAAAGAGACCAAACATAGTCCTTGGTGTATATAAAACCATAGGACTTGCTGCATGCATGGACTGCAACCTGTCCTTTTTACCCAGTCTCAATTGCAGCTCCTGACGTGGCTCTGAACCATCTCAGTCACTTTCACATGTCAGGGACAGGCCCCATTTCTAGTCATGAAGTCCTACTTTCATAGCAGTTTATATTAAAGTACTATAAGCAAAGCAGGAAACACTCAAGGCTTCCCCTGAGCAGCCTGCCTATCTGCTGTAGGCAGGCAATACTCAAAGTCCATACCAGTCCATAGCCCCTTTTTCTCCTTGATGTAGTGAAACATGGGATGTATTAGTATTCAACTGAATATGATCCCCTTGCTCCTACCTCCCTTTCCCCCAATTGCCTTACTACTTAACATGCATACAAAATGACAGCAAATGAGCTCACCTGAATTTGAGATGTCTGCATTACCTTGCATTGTTAAAAATGTGAGTTTTCACTAACACCTTTTATGACCTCAAATGTAGTCTGAGACTCTGCATTGCAGTCTGCACAGAGCCTTCACCTTTTTCCTTCTGTACCGCAAGGAGCCTGTGCTTCATTTCCACATCTGAGGGAAAAAGACACTAAAGTTTCTATTTATAATATGAAATACTGGCATTTCTTTATAAAAACTACTGCAATATTGATACCTTTTGTGTTCTGAGGATGAGGGGCATTTAAACTTCCAAAATCCTTGACAGGTGCCTGCATTTGTCTCAGTTTTATGCAACTTTATGGAAGAAATCTGAAACCTGGTAACCCTCGCATAGTTTTACATGCCATAACAAGCCTTCCTGTTGCCTTTGGGGTTCACTTCATTATGACCAGCTATGCTTTCGGTCTGTCTGCCTCTGAAGTAGAGCGCACCCAGCTAAAACTGAATGTGCACAAGGGTGCCTCCTTCAGGGCACTGCTTGTGGCTGGGGGTTCTGCTTAGTGAACCTTCAGCTAGCTCAGAAAACACTAATAGCTTTCAAGAACTTTTATCCTTTCCATAGACATTCTGCAGTGTTGAACAGGTTCCCACCTGCCATGCGCTGCTCTTTCGTTCACAAGAGCATCATTAGTCCATGTAGCACTAATGCAGTGCAGTAGGGGAAGCCAAACACCAGAAATAACTGAAGTAAATGGATTACAAGTTTCCAGTGGGATTCAAATTCTTTCTCGCCACCTAGGAAAATAAATAGTGGCTTTCTTTCCCCTCTCTTTTTCTTGCAGGCTGTTTGCAAGAGAAACCCCTCAGTTTTACGGGTCACAGGGAATGTTTATCAGCTCTTGGAACATCAAATATTGGCTGTGTTCAGACACAGCACTGCAGTAATTAAAAACTTCAGCAGTTCAAAAGGCAATTTGGCATCACAAGCAAATTCTACTGTGTGACTGCATACTGTATCCCAGCTGCTGTGACAGGCCATCCCCCTTGAGAGCTGGAGTGAATGAAGGCAGTTTACCCCTGTCTGAATTTTTGCCCCAAATGTCTCCACTCTGTGTTGTTTTCTGTGATGTGTTTTCGTTGTCGGGGGTTTGGTTTTGCTTGGTTGTGTTTCTTCCAATACCTAGAATAAAGCACATTTCATTATAAACCGTGAGAGTCCAGGAGCTGGGTGGGATTCTTGGGCTAAAACTGAAGCCCCCTATACTTCACACCATTCTGGCAGCAAGGCAATTCCTAGGAACTCACCAAGTATATTGTTTCTACAGCATTGATTCAGCCCTATTATAGCAGCTAGAATAATAGCTACAAAATACTTTACAGATTCCATGTGTGTGAGCTTTTAATTTATGCTGAATGCTTGACTCCACTGCCCCAGCTTTTAGGAAAAGGAATGGAAGGAGAACCTTCTGTACCACTCCTCCTCCCTCATCCACAAAGTAATCTATAACAGAGCACAGAAACCAAACGCAATTAATTGAAAAGCCATTAAAGTGGTTTGCAGAACCTTATAAGTAAAAAGGAATGAAAAGAAATGGAAGCATGACACTTGTAATTAATTTATACGGTAAAAGTTTACATTTGATATTCCATACAGCTTTTAGATTAATTATTATGCCAACTATTTGGAGAAATGTACTGATTAGAAAGGGAAGAAGCAATTAGTCTTGTTTTCCTCATAGGAAATATACCCATCTTGTTTGCAAACACAAGAGGTTACTTTTAAGCTTCAGTTCTCAGGGGTTAGCTGGAATGTTCTGTCTTTTCTCCACCTACTTCTTCAATGCACCTCGCACAAAAATGCAGTTACCAGGCTATGAACATTGAAATGGTAAATTGAATTATACCTGTTCTGCAGAAGTATTAACATGCTCTTAGGTCTGTTCCACTTAGAGCCAGCTGCTTTCCATGTTAGTAAAGGAAAACCAGTAACATCACCTTTCAGCCATTCCAGTGAAACCTGCAAAAAGAGTTATTCTGGTCCCTTTCCTTGGTTGTGTGTCCTCCCAAGATACCCAAATAAGTCACCTCTCAGTTCTCAAGACTCTCTTTCACGATATAAAGAAGCCAAGCCCCTCTTCAAAGGACTTTACTCACAAAGGTCACTTGGTCAGGTTTCTTTAATGCTTTGACACTAATAATTTCATTAACTCAGGCTGACGTGCAAACACATAACACCCCTCTGAGGTGTGAGCACAAAGCAGGTATCCACTGCTTCGCCCACAGGAGTCAGTGCTAGTGGGCATACCACCACACTTGGCTCTGTAAAAAGGCAGACCATGCTTTCTGCAGTGCAGGAAAGGACTTTGAGTATCCACTCTGATGCTTAATCAGTGTTAAGACAATTTTCAATGCGAGAGGTTCCCCTCAAAAACTCTCTTTTCACAAAACAAAGGATTTGTGAGAACTGCAAATGGAACAGTATTCTCCATCCACCTCCACAAAAACCAGTGGTCTTACGCTAGTTGTAGGGTAAGAGCTGGGCAACTCCTTAGCTTTTCCTCACTCTAAGGCTGTACAGCAAGCAAATGCTACACAGTATAAACAGTGCTGCTTCCACAATCCTAACAGGTGTTTTAGGCTTATAATAGAGGATATTTTAGGCTTATAATAGAGGGTATTTTTAAGACATTGTACAGTAACACTAGCAATTGATTACACCAGGATGTGAATGACTCTAACTTAGCATGAAAACCCAAACCTAATTCTGAAACATTAACTGAAGAGCTAGAAAAAGAGCAGAACAAATGTTACAAGTGATCTGGGTGCTTTGGATTTCTGCAGACTATACAGCAATAAGGCAATTTCCCAGCACAGCCTATATTAAATATGGTACATTAGTACTACTTGTTTATACATTTGATTTCAAGTCTCTGTCTGAGGCTGAATTTGAAGTGTGCTGGAACATGCAGCTCCTAAACAATACCCAAAAGAGATCAGCCCTGGCATCTGGGCACGCACAGGCTGGAGCTAAAGAGATCTTCTCTGAAAATGATGGGAAATACAAGTTTAAAGCAACCTCCTGAGAGACACTGCCTTGTTGGAAGTGAAGAAGCTCAAGCAAATGGATAGGGGACCCTACACATGCCAGACAGCATGCTTAATGCCACCTTCATACCTGGAAGCAAAGCACAATGGAACATATGCATATGGCAGGGTTTTACTAACCTGTTAAGCCCTTTTTCTCAATATGTAGCTAAAACATGGGATGCTTACACAAAAGATGCAATTATTTGGCAGTCAATAAATAAAAGTTAAAATTATCATAATCTCAAATGTTCAAACCTGCAATGGTAGCTATGGATACGGAAATCCTGTGCTTATTACCCACAGGCTGAGACCTGGTGTAACCATGAGTAACATCCGGGTTTCCCTATAGCCCTGTTTTGACATGAAGGTGTCCTCTAGTTATGGTTCATAACAGGTGAAAGTCCTGTGGCTGTAGAAATCTTGGCAAAGTGGTAGGTAAATCCTTTATTTCACATATCAGTTCACTGAAAGTGGCTCCTCATTTATCAAAGAAGCAACAGTTTCAGCCTTGGAAATGAAATCCTGCATTTCCTGCCACACTTATGCCATGCAATCAGCAACCAACAATCTTGTACATATACTTTTTGGCTTAAGGCTTGCAGAGGCATTCTGCTTTCAGGCAATGTCTTTCCTGTTCAGCACTATTCAACTTCAACAATGCACTCTGAAACAAAAAAGGCTTTTAAAGAACAAGTGTGTATTCTTGCTATTTAGAAGCATTGATTCTTTATTACAACATTCCCATCACAGGCCTGTGTTTTTTGTCTCCTTTCCAATATGCGGATCTGATTTGTCACCATGAAACCTTTTCACCCTTCCTTCTCTTTCCTCCTTAGCTCCTGACTTTGGCCTCTGCTTGTTGCTGGAAGCATACATTGACCCAATTATAGGAAAGTGTGCTGAAAGTTACCTGCCCTGGAGCCCAGTTCTGAGCCTGTGCTACTTTTTGATTAGGAGCGCAAGTCATGTCACCAGCCTCTTCTAAGACATCAGACATAAAGCTTGTCACCCGCATTATAGTCATAGTAACCTGCCATCATCACAGCCATGCGCAGTTTGCGCTAAGGTAATTGATTTGCTTTAAAGTTGTGTACATCTTAAGTAATAGAGTGATATTTTATTGGCAACAAGAGTCTGTTTGCACTGAATTTTCTCCTTATTTGAAAGGGGTAAGGGGGTGGGGAAAAAAACAAAAGGTCTTAAAAGAACCCCATCCAAGGTCTTAACTCACCTTTAAATAGGGACCTCATTGAGAAACTTGTGAAACACCTGGTTTTATCTATATAGACAGGGAATAAGGAAGTAGGAGATTTTCAGTCATGCCTGTCTTTTCAAAGTTCAGATGTGAGTCTGTGTTGAGAGAAGTGTGATTTACAAGTATAGGTTACCTGTTGGGATTAGATGCCTAAGAAGCCTTTTAGAGCTTGCATCTGAAAGGAACCTTTTATAACCTCAGCAGGCTTCCCTGTGTTAGAAGGAACTAAGCCTATTCCACTGGAGAAGGGAGGACAGAAACAATTCTAGGATAAGAAAAGACAGGGACTGAAATGTAAACCATTTGCCTGCATTGTCCCAATTCATTCCTCTCTTCTGTGCCTCAGCTTCCTCTGAGAGGCAGAAATGACAGCTATGCAAATACTTTGAACGGAAAGGCATTAGATATAGAAGGAAAACAAACATCAAAATTCCAGCAATTCCTAGGACACTCACCAGAGCATCCTGCTGCAAAGGGTGTTCCAAGGAACAGGGGCACCAGGTAACAGCAGCTTCTCAACACCTCCTCCTTCTTGCCTAGTGAATTACAGAACACATTAGGAAACAGGCCTGTGAGCTCACATGACCGTATCATTTGAAAACCCATTCAGATTGCAGAGCCCACATAAACACCTTGTTGAGCTCAGACAGAAACATCAAAGGACTGATAGAAAGCAGAAATTCATCAAAACCTACACACAAGATGATCTCCAGCTCAAAAAGGCTCCAGTGGATTTAATACCATTGTGACAATCTTCCTGCGTTTAAATTGGACACCTGTAAGTGATGGCAGTTATGAAGCAGATTAGAAGCTGTATACTCCCAGCTTCCTGTCATGCTCCCAGTGCTTTATATCCACCTCAAGGCTTTTTTTCCTCATACATTCAAGCAGTTCAAAAGCATTTGTTTGGCATTTGTTATGGTGCCAGCTGCTTATTCCTGGTGATATCTAATAGGATTAGGGGGATGCAGAAAGTGGGGCTGCAATGCTCCTGTAATGCTTTGGGAGATTAAATGTTATCTTTGCAACATTTTAAAGCCTTATTCCATTTTGCACCAATTTATAATGGGATGATTTCCCCCCTCCCTTCCTTCCCCGCCTCCTCCTGTGTTTGAAGAGCAGCATGTCACCTTGAGAAACAGCATGTGGGATCTAGATGAGAGAGGCAGGAGAGAAAAGCTTTCAGGAGCAGATTTGTAGTCCTGTGGGAATCATAAGCGGAGATCTGGAAAGCACAGGATTAGCTCTAATCTCAGGTTTCAGTGTAAGAAGTGATGCAACTGTATGCTCCTTACACTCTTGCTGAACGGAAATCTAGTTTAGATAGTGACAAAAACATCAGCTGAGATTTATCATTTTATCTGAGAAAAAATTCCAAAGGTATCCGATACATTTGCAAGAATTCTGCCATTAATATAGCTACTTCCCTTTATAGGGAAGAAATAAAATAAGGGAATAAATAAATAAATCAAAGAATAAATAGCTTCTACGAAGTTGAATAGCAAGCTATTAAGAAGCCCCACTGCCTTCTAGTTAATTAGAAACATACCTAGAAGGAGCCCATAGATCCATTTATACAAACTACTAAAGAAGTTAAGATACATTACCTAACAATCCTGCTACAGCCTTGTTGATGTTCCTGTATCTGAATGCAATCTGAATGGCAACAGATATAAGATCATTCTAGGTAGGGACATGCTGCTATAATGGATACCTCTGAAAGCCTTCATCCCTTCCCTGTGCAGAGCATTTGGAAAGGAAGAAGGAGCAGGGAGAGCAGTATTTAAAGAGACATAAAGGAAAGGGCATGTGTGCTTCACAGGAGGCACTACTTTAATTTTGCCTCAGCTGCTTTCAGGTACTAATCAGAGTACATTTACTTAGGATAGTGACCAGGCTTCAGCTGGCTTTCAGCACTGGCTTGCAGCTAAATGGGCTTGACCTACTGTGTGCAGGAGTCTTTTAACTACTCACACATGACAGAAGTTAGTGCTATCAGAAAGCAGTGTTATCCCCATGCTGCAGACACAGGCCAAGAGCTCTTGAAGTGAAACTAAACCTCAAGTGCTTGGTCAGAGGGGATCCAGCTCAAGGCTGTGGTCAAGAAGGGTTACCTCTTTACTCTCTGTCACTGAATCAGTTAATACCTGAAGAGATTATTGTAAGAGAAAAAGAGCAGCTTTCAGTTGTATGGATTAGTTTGCATTTTTAGCTTTAACTTCCTTAGACTTTTCTCAATCCTGGCTCTTCTACCCTTTCTTTCCTGCCCTGTTCTATCCCTTGTTTCACCTTTTCTTCCAAACATGCATTCTGCTGAATTTTAACTTCTCACTTTCCCAGTTACAATTTTGATCCACATGTAGGCAAATTTAATGGTCAAGAACAGCAACAAGTGAAATGTTAAAGCTGCTAGAATGAGCTGAACTATGCAAGCTGACAGTTAAGTGAGAAACCTGCCTTTTACCTAGTTACTTCAGCAGCTCCAGTAGCAGATGCCTGAATTTGCTATCAGTGGGAAAACACTCAGCATCATTCTAAAGTAGAGATTCCCATCCATCCTTCCCCACTAATCTTTGGGAGCATTTGTCTTGAAAGAGTCATTCATCCCAAATCCATCTCACTCAGCCTCTCTGTTATGCCATTTTATTAACATCTGTGATGTGACTGAAGCATTCAGGGTTTCATTCATAACCTGTACAAAACCCAGCTACAGACATAACTGATAAATGAAGCTCCAGGTTCTACATGAAAGGTTATTACATGATACATCACTTTTATGTCAGAGCTACTGATGTTTTTATGGCCTCTGTATTCAAAGTAATGCGCCTGTACTCACAGGGGCTTCATAATTTGAATAGCAAGCATCTTTTAGATTGACAAAGTCATTTATAAAATCTGCACCATGACTTAAGGCTAGTTATATAAATGAGATGTTTTTCTTGAAGTGAGAATTGCTGTTTCTTTCTGGTGATACATGTGGTCTGCATGTTCTCCAGAGAAACTTCTAATCCCTAACAGTATCCTGAAAATAGCATTATGCTAACGAAGACCATTTTTACTTTCAATCCTACTCAATTAAATTTGAGCAATGGCTTTTTGCATATGGACACATGTAGCTTAATATCTTAAGCAATTCCTTTCTCATGCCATACCCAGTATAAGATCCCACAGATTCTGAGGCACAGCACCTGCAGCAGCTCTTCTGAGTCATGCCAAAATGGGCATCCCATACTTTGGCCCCAGAGAGTCTGAAAAACAAAGGTTGAGATACAGCAAAGGGTCTTCAACAAAGTATTTCTGAGCCCTCTTGGTAGACCTGAGCAACACTTTGTTGAGCTAAAGAAAACAAGTCAAATATTAACAAGCAGCTGCTGGTTTTGATCTAAAATATGTTTTTAAATGCAAATGTTAACCTCCTTAGAAGTTTTCTGTAGTTCAGGGTGGGTTCTGTTCTTTGGACTCAACAAAACAAAACTGCCTGTCCTTTTAAATGCTCTAATGTGAATTATCTTAACAAGTCATCATCAGCTCTTTTCTTCAATTCCAAATAATGGAATCCCAAGCTGAACTCCTCAAGCTGTAAGGGTGCAAGCACTGTCTGCATGCTGCACTGATCACCCAGCTGATCCAGCGGGCACTAGTCACAGCAGCATATTTCTTTAGACCTACCATTCAGATCAAGTACTAGCTGGGTGTTTGATTTCAATATGCCTCTGTCCATGAACACTTTTGATTAGATGCTGTGTCCTTTCCCATCTGATTCAAACAATAGCTAGTACCTCTGGAAGGTGTTACTGCTCTCAAAGATAGCTAAAAGCCCAAAATTATGGACCAGCCTCATAGCTTCTTGCAGGACAATCCATCATTATGCAATAGTCATTGAACACTGCAAATCACTGTTTTATTCTTTCCCCTCCTGCTAAAATAAGGAGTTGCTATTCACTAGCACCAGAAATAACTACCAGCTCTTATAACTCCCGTTAGTTCCTATAAGCCAGCATTGGTAAAAGTAGTCAGGAATCTGCATACTTACATGGATTCAGGAGAGCTACCCTGCATATTTTATGCCACAGACTGTACTCCATGCTGTTGTCTTCCACACGTGTTTACTCCTGGATGTCACAGAGCAAGGCCTGTTTCTCAGTGACTTGACCAGGAGCCATAACAGCCTAGACACACTACACAATGCCTAGTATGGAAACAGCTAATAGACCAAGAGACAGGCAATTCTTATGGATCTCTTTCATTTCTACCCCTACAGTGAAACAGGATTTATGTCTCCCTTGTAAATATAAAGATTTGAAGTTAACACATACAACAATACTGGGTTGCTAGCATGAGCAACCTATTGAAAAGATAGCACTGCGTTTTACTGTACATGGTGAAACACTGAAACAGGTTGCCCAGAGATGCCCCATTCCTGGAAACCTTCAAGGTGAGGTTGGACTAGATGCTCTGAACAACCTCATCTAGTTAAAGATGCAGGGGTGTTGGACTAGATGATCTTTCAAGGTTCCTTCCAACCCAAACCATTCTACGATTTAGAGGACAAAGAGGAAGAAAAGAAGACACAGGAAGAAATGGGTTGTAACAGGAAATTTAAGTAGGGAAGACAAACAAGACAGATATTTCTTGCAAAGCAGAAAGGGAGTGGATTGGGTAAACCAAACGTTTCCTTCAGTCAGACAGTTTCCAACCTGTGTCACTGCTGGGGCAACAGATTCTTACAATAGCCAGGATTTACATAGTACTGTCATTTGTACACCAGATTTTGGTGTTTGTGTGATCTGTACACGTGTGCCTCCATCTGCCTCCTTTTCCATGTACGTTTAGGCTTCAGACAAACTCTGGAAGCTAACCCAAGCACTTTCCAAATGCAACTTCAAGTTGATGGTAAAAGCAAGTTTTTGCTCTTTGTGCTCCCTCTTATGGCAGCACAGTAATGAACTAAGTGCTAGAGCCAAGAAGAGCAGAGCTGGAACTGTAGCTGCGAGAATATACAGAGCTATCTTAAGAACAGTTAGGTCCTGGGTTGCCAGCACTGACCAAATGATGAGAGCTCATAAAGGCTGAACGTAATTGAACTTATAATAGCTGCCATAAGATGTGCTACTTAAGAGGTTCACATCCCACCTTTTCTGAGTTCAGAACAGCTTACTGAAGGGGACATTCATTTGCCCTGCAATGCTCTGCTCAAGCCATCCAGGTGAAGGGCATCCTGTCACGAGCCCTCCTGGAGCCTGCTCTGTTCACTACAAGCCACTTCACTTCTTTGCTATAAATCATCATTCCAAATGAAAGTGTGGGTGAAGGAGGAAGCAGGATTCACATATTGTTCTCACAAATCTCAGTAGGGAAGGACTTATGAATTGGGTCCCTTTTTTAGACTGGAATTGCCATGGTAACCCTTCTTTTTATGGATGTCACTGGTATCTATCTCCAGTAGTTTATACACCCACCAAACAACTCTGTAAGCCTTTTGTGTGGCTCCTGGTTAATGAGTTCAAGCTTGCTTTAGATGGAGCTCTTACAGTTGCTTTCTTCCTGACCCTCAAAAGGGAGCCTATTTCTCACTCTCTTCCCCAACCTGAATTACTCTTAGGAATTCAAAGGAGAAGGACTAAGGCGCAAGATACTGGCTGCGAATTACCAAAGGGGAGCTGAAATCAACAGAACTCATGCTGCTGAGACCCCCAGGAGGAAATCAGTTTTCCAGGACAGCATATCTCTGGCCACACACAGCTTTTGCTATCAGGACTGCTCAGGTACTGCTATGAGGAGTCTGCACTGTGTGGCTAGCTAGCCTTTAATTTCTGCAGGACACTTAAATACAGGGTTTAGCCTCACTTCTTTCTAACAGAGCCTTTCTAACAGGTTTTAGCCTCACTTATCTCTAATAGGGGGTAGGAGTAGAGGGCAGAACTGAGATTTGAAGAGGGTATGGTAAATTGTACCAGCTTGAATTGCAACGGTCTAAATGGCCTTATTATCCAGCCAGGCCACTGATATGAAGAAACTAGGATATTCGCTAGGTAGCAGCGCTAATAACAAGGGTTGCATGTTATGAAATGACCTTTTCTTGTACCTCTGGCATTTGTCTTCTTCACCATTACCCAAGTCCTCTAAACTGCCTGTGTTCAATACCTGTGAGGTGCAGAACCTGGCCTCACAAATGGCTCTGTGATTGTTGCTATCTGCAACAAAAGGGAACTAATTAGCTATGAAAGAACTTGAGGTTGTATTCAGTGTCATATTTAAGGTGCCAGAAATATCAGTTGCTATCAGGTTATGATGCAGAAGCCTCCCATGTTTCCTTTTGCTCATGTCTGTTTATGAGTCAGAGCAAGGTAAGGCAGCAGTACCTTCAGTCTTATGCTCCCCTGACATCAGGAAGAACATGCTCAGAATAACTTGACTTGCCTCTTTTCCACCTAGGAAAGGAGGTGCTTGATATTACTTGGGTTCCAGATCTGATTCTTTTCTCCAGTTTAGAGAATATAGATATAAGCAGGTAAATAACCAAACAAACCCTAGTCCCTCTCTCTCATCCTCTGCACTCAACTGAACCCAGCAGGTTGTTCTGTTTCTCTAAAACAAGGTTTAGAAGAAGAAAACCCTTCCTACTAAATCAACTGATTCATGGAGTGGAAATAAGTACCCCAAGCTGGTAGCACTTTGCTATCCAGAAGATCACTTTTGGGGTTTTGCCCCAACTGGAATAACAAGTCTAAACTTCTCTCTCTCTTGTTTGTGTTCAGACTCCCACCAAGCTGTCCACATCCATTAGAAGTCACAGAAACTTAGAGATGGAGCTTTAAATATGTAACTGCAGCAGTTCAGATCTGTAGCTTAGGAACTGACCGGCTGCTGGCTGGCAAAGTGTGGTCCAAGGAATTAATTGTACCCTCTAGACTCCAGTGCATAAGCTGTGTACGTGGCAGATGCACTACTACAGTAGGAAAAGATGCTGCAAGCTGCATAAAGTTGGGGCAGGGGGGGAAGGGCCAGCAAAGATGAAACAAAAAATAGATGCTCCTATAAGGTTCCATCTAACACAATGCTGCCTGAGCGTGGGCTTCATTTAGCAATGGAATACTATCCTGTGCAAACTTATTTTCCCATTAGTGACCTCTGGAGCATTTCAGCACTAAGTGGTGCTGGTGTACAACGAAAAGGCAGCCTTCTGCTTCTGTAAAGGATGAAGTAAGGTCGTGCTCTTTTTCCATATATTATCAAGCAGTAACAGAATAGAGATAGTACACCAGATGAGGCCCAGCAATCTGTGAAGGTCTCATTCTTCCTGCCAGAGGTCACTGAAGGCAAACCTAAATTAACTAATGTAGGGTCTCTATTTCATGCCCATTCTGGCACTGAACAAGAGGTTCTGATGAAGAAGAACCAGTCAGCGGTGAGGACACAAGGCTGAAAATGCAGGCAGTCCTCCATAGCAGAGGGGTCAGATCAAGCTAACCAAGATGCAGAGAGGCAGTGAGTGAAGGGTACTATAGAAACGTTTTCCTCACTTCAGGATGAAGCCAGCTTTCTAAGGTGAAGGCAGTGCAGTCTGCCTGGGAGCTGGCAGCAGAAAGGACCCTTGTAACCGACTCCCACACACAACAAACTATGTCATTGGGAAGTCCCTGAATTCTTTGGCATGTTTCCAGCATGGAGCACATAAAGCTGTCAGGTGAGGTGGTCACAAATCAGTCAGCTTTCAGCTGGGAGACTGAAGGGAGCTGGCACACATGGCAAGACACCACGTCTGCAGAAGCTCAACATGCTTTTCCAAGCTAATACTGAAAGAAACCATCACAACACTAAGGGTTAGGGGGGCAGCTAATACATTCATCAGACATATCCACGTGTATCGAGGTTACCAAATAGGCCTGGCTTTTGCTGGGATTGCTGATGGATGGGACAGACCATGTACAGATAAAATATGCCACCTTCTCTATCAGCACCATTAGCAAGGGGAGTCAATAGTTAAAATACCTTGACAACCAAAACGCAGATAAAGCTTGCATTCAGCCACCAACAACTTGACTAAGAAGGAAAACGAAGAAAAGGCTTTGCACACAGAGTTCATTTTCTTCTGCATCGGTAGATGGTGCTGTTTATATTCTAGCAGAGCTTACTGCTGGGAAAGTGCTTCTATGCCCGGCGGTGAAAGCTCTAAGTGGTTTTCCTACGCCTCTCTTTCCATCTCCTTAAATTGCCAGACCTTCTTCCCTCTAAAGTGGCTGGACAATAATCATATTAGCACTCAATGGGTTCAACCACGAGCTTTAGATTAGTCTGTCATGGTAAATAACCAAAGGAGTCAGAGAACACACAGGATTTCTATGCCGCTCTGGAAGGTACCACTCAGGAAATACTAATGTGATCTTCCCCTTCTAAGTGCCCCTGAATGCATCTTGCCATAATTCTGTCCATAGCAGGACTGTGCTGAGCAGCACATGACACCCATCTGACAAAGCCCAAGCACAGTGCATGTGAGGGTGCAGTGTTTAGAACCAGCATAGGAATTTGACACATTGGAGAGACAACAAAACCACCCTGAAGGCTTTTGTAACACCACTTACTCCCATTAGGCTACCAGAACCTCAAACACCCTAAACTGTCACGTTCAGACCAGACTGGCAAGGGCAGAATGAGGGAGGACACATCCTGCAAACCCTACCTGAATACCAGCCCCTTTTCTGATTCCCCAGAACAGAGGCACCCGTGATGCAGCCAGTAGTGAACCCAGCTGTCCACAGGCAGGCACGGATGCCCTTGTCCTCTGGAAATGCAGCATCTGGGTGTTTGTTCCAGTCTCCTCCCTGGAACTCAACCCCCAGCATTGGTGTATGAATCACACATCAATTTGTATGTGTTGAACCAGTGAAATAGAAACCTTTGTGAGCTACAAATGGTCTTTTGTAGCTGGGATATTTTTGAGTTACGGTATTTTAGCTTGTTTTCCTCAATCATACAAGCTATCAACAGGGTTATTTTAAAGAATGTCCATACCCTTAAGCTATGGAGAAAAAGAAGCTTGGTTTTGCATGTCAGCACTGTGTCCTGGGTTCAGCAGTAGCAGTCAGTTTTGCAACAGCTGAAACCATCGGTGTTGTCAGTTTTGCTCCCAGGTTAAGTCAAAACACAGTACTACACCAGCTACTAAGAGGGAGAAAACTGGCTGCTATTGCTGAACCCAGAACACACTGTTATCAGTGCAAACTTTTG
>JBAFWW010023903.1:25764-52961 GCA_036873685.1 Agapornis canus
TGTCTTCATATGGGAGATGCTCCAGTCCCCTGATCATCCTCGTGACCTCCTCTGGCCTTGTTCCAACAGCTCTGTGTCCTTTTGATGTTGAGGACACCAGAACCGGACAAAACTGTCTTTTACTGTATTCAGTAAAAGCTGCAAACCAGAATGATCAGCCTTTACCACAATTCACCCCCCTGCCCAGTAGCTGCAGTACCCAGGTTGTGACTGTTGGGCAGAACCAGAACTGCTTCCGAGATCTACAGCAAATAATTTCAGTCTCCTCTGCACTTTAGCATGGTGCTATAACTCCTAAATAAAGTTTCACTTCAAGTACAGGTTAGAGCAAGGGATAAGTATGATGCTTTATGCAGGATGCTTGGCTCACAGCAATGATGAACAGCTTTAAGTACATACTGAGAATAAAGCTCCGTGCGCAAAGATGAAATAGTAACACTGACTTGTAGTTAATGTAGCTCCCTTGCTTGCCTCATTTAATTTTCAAGCTTCAGGGGTTAATCCACCTTCTTATACCCCCTTTACGCCTTCCTAATACAACACCCTCTGTTGGGGAAGCGTAGGTAGGGTTGGAAAATGGCTTGCTCTACATATTTCCTCCACTTGAAGGGAATGCTATCAAGTTTCTGAACTCCATTTGGAAAAACCTTTCTTTTCGGCAGCTACAGAAAGCAGCCTAAGTAGTGTTCTGGAAGCTACAGATTTTTAGCCCACTTTCTGCTAAGCCATCAACCAGTTTTAAAGACAGAAATGCCATCTACTTCTACAGTGCTCACACAGAGGGGAAGCACTGCTGGGTGCTTTGATGTCTTTCACCTCCCATCCAGTCACACTCTTTGACACAGATTTGAGCCTGCATACACGTACATCAGTGGTGATGTAGAAGGATGTGGGGTTTTTTTGCTCGGCAGTTAAAACAGCATCTGAAGGGAAATGTCTAAATAGTAACCAAGCTGCACAATTGCCTATCACATCTAAATGCTATGCAATTGTGTTCTTTAGGTTATAAAGGGAGAAAAGCCACTCATGCAAATATTTCTGCATCTCTGGACAGTGCTACAAATAAAGTACTGACTAAGCAACATAGCAAGAATTCACTGGCACCAATAAAAGCATGTAGATTAACTCTTGCCTAAGCATCCACTATGGAAGTGGGAGCTGCACACACACAAAAAAGATGACAAAAACACTCTTAAACAGCATATTCTCATAAAAGAGGAAAAAGCCTTTCTGAAGTAGTCAGACTCAAGAGTTATTAAGCATGGCACATGAATGGAAGGACCATAATAGACTAGATTAGAAACAAAGCAATAATCTAAAGTAGCAAACCCAGAGTGCTTAGAGATGGTCTGTTTTCAGCAATGCCAGCCTTCCAAGAGAATACATGCTTGTTGGCAGGGAAGCTGAGTGAAATGTGTCACGGTGCTTCTGTTGGAAAGCTTCCTCCTGCTTGTGCAGCAGAGTAAAGCACCCATAGCACCCAGCAGGGTCCATGACTGTATTTTTCAGCTTTTACATGGGGACAAGTTCAGTCTATGCCTTGCCTTTTCCATGCAGAAACACTAATGCAAGACTCTCACGCCTAAAGAAAACACCTTAAGCATATCTAATACTTACTTTGGGCTCTGTGAAATGCCAAAACGTGCATGTGAGTGTCAAATAATCACTTTATAGCTTTGCAACCTTGCAAAGGCTAACAAGTCACTGACAGTTCATACTACAAGGAAGCTAGGACACGCTTTGCTGTGCCCCAGTGTGCTGCTGAGCAGGAAGTAGTAAAACAAGTTCTAGCAGCCATGGATGTGGTGAGACAAGCGCTGTTATCTGCTTACCAGTGATTTCTTTAAATAGAGATGCAACCACAACACCATTAAGATGAAAGGTTCAGTAGTTGAGTGATTGGGTTCAAATTCACTACTCCAGCGCATCACTGACCACTTCTCAAGGGTTAGCTTCACAGTCATCATTTCAAATCTTCTCCTTAACCTACATGTGCACTTACTAGATCTAAGTGGTCCTTTGGCTGCACTGCAAATGTACCTTGGCTTATTGTTAAATATTCCTCATCACTGTTTCTGACTTCACAGACTTGTGCATGAATGCTTCCCTTGACTCCCAGGGCTGTGGTTCTCCTGCTGCCCTCTGGCATCTGTGTCACATTAGGGGAACAGGGTCCCTCTGGGTTAAAACACAGGAAGGAACTTAGAGGACAAAACCACGTAGTTTAAATGCTTTTACCTTCATTGTCATGGCAAAAGGAGGTGGGAGCAGGCACACAGACGGCAGAGCCTAACTTCTAACCCCCACTAAGACAGTCTTCTAGGTCTTCAGCACCTTTCAAAGAGCTCAAAATTCCTGTTGTGCCCACAAGAGGGGCAGACCAAAGTCCAGTTAAGGCCCAACATGAACCATGCTGTGGTAACATGCACTTCAAGAAGTAGTGTAAGAGACTGAGAGTTCAAATCAAGAGACAGCAGCCTGAGTTACAGGAATTCATTAACTGTGATGCTAAACAGCACTGGAGTGCAGGTGTTGTTTTGCTCAAAGCAAGGGTTATCTTCATTCAGAATTGTACCTGGGAATACTTCACTTAAAGCAGAGCAAATTGAGCTTGTTGCAACAGAGAGGACAAGCTTTTGACATTCTCTTAGCCAAACACTTAAGCCAGAAGCAGTGGATGAGAAAGTCCACCATGAAGACTAAGCTGGTTAAAGAGCACACTGCAGAACTGGAACCAGCTTCATCTCTTTAGCAAGAAGCACAGCTGAGGGAGGAGTCAGGTATTAGCTCAGTCTTATACTTTAGGAAGGCACTAAGACTACAAGGCTCCAGACCACATACATAGAGTTTGGGTTTTCTATGCTAGCTTTAACTGAGCTGCATGGGCACTCTCACAGAAGTCTCAAGCAACTCTTAAAAGCATTTAAAAGCAGAAGCTCAGTAGTTTTGGAGCCCAATTTCTTCTTGCACTTGTGTCAATGGTGGTAGAGTTGCAAGCTTGTTACAAAGCATGGAGGGGAGCCCATTGGCTTCACTAGGCAGTCCCACACCAGGAATGGTTGCAGGCTCAGGTCTTTGACTTCCCAGGGGAAAATATTTCCTCATGCTCTTTGTATAAGTGTGTCAAGGGGGAATTACAATAATCCCGAAACCAGGTAAATGGATTATAGCAACTTCAATAGGACATCCATTCTTCTGGTGGCTATTGAAAGCATTATCACTGGAGAGTACATCTCTCTTAGGATATAGCATGTGTCTGAACAGAAAATAAGATCCACTGAAGTCAATGGAGAGGCCACACTCCTGCCAGGTTAGGACGAGGTGGCATCTGGTCAGTTTTCTCTCTGTTGGTTATGCAGAGACTGCTCAGCTGTCTCACAGCACAGAGCACAAAAACCCCACCTCAGGCTGCACGAGTGTGCACAGTTAGATTTCAGTGGAAACTTCAGCAGTGCAGAATCACCAAGATAAGAAGTTTTCTCTTTACAGCTCTCGATAATAAGGTTTTGCAGCATTCAAAAGAAAAACCTGTGGTTTCTCCACAGGAAACCCATGATACCGTTTGTAATAAGAGCCAAATTTCAGGGGCTGCAAACGTGCTTAACGCTGGCTTGAGAAAATGGTGAAATTCAGGACTTTGTCTACAGTGCACAAATGACACTGACTTCTTCAAGACATTGAGTACTAAATTCCCTGTCAGGGTCAGCAGAGCCCTCTGCAGTGCTTGAGGCTGGCATAAAGGGCCTCGCTTTTTCTGGCAGATATTTTACACCAACCTTTCTTCTGTAGCATTGCTGCTCATTTATGTTCACTACACAGCAAGCACCAGCTCTGCACCTGCAAACTAAGCAAAGCCCATGTGCTAAGCTGAAAAGAACAGTTGCACTTCTCCGATGCACTTGTGAGATTAAAAGCGGAGCAGACTCCAGCATAAGCTCCCCTCAAAACACCTCTTCTGTAGTTGTTTTCCCCAGCAAAGCCTTGAAGATTCGTTACTAACAATACATAAGACAGCATATTCCATACTTCAAACAGAAAATTCATATACACCTTGCAGGAATACCCCCACTTTCCAAGACTTCTACTACAGTCGGTCTCACTTTCATTCTTTGCAAGGGGCTTTCCACTACATCGCTTTGCATTAAAAATAACAGTTTCTCAAAGAAAGGGTGTAATTGGAGCAGTGATCTAGAAAGCAGACCTTTGAGGCCTGGTTCTGCTGTCAGCTGTGAGGTTTATTTCTCCTTCAGGAAGCCAGAATAAACACGCACGCTGCAGTCTTAGGAAAGTACCGGCAACACACACACAGTGCAGAAACGTGCTGAATTAAGTGACTTCTTCAGTAAATAAGAGACACAGATTTATCAAGCCAAATGCATTGGAGCCTTGTGCCAGCTGCCTATTCAGTTTGCATTTTCTCCAACTACACTTGAAAAATAGCTAGTTTTAATACTCCTTTTGTAAGGAACAGTTAAGGCAGTGCCCTGAAGCCTTCTGTTGGCAGCACAGCAAAGACTTTTGTCTTTGAACACAGAGAGGAAGGATTCAAGAGGGCTTTTCAGTGGAAAGCTACAAACTCCAAAATGACTGTCAGAGGAAATTCTTTTCCCTTGAGAATTCCAGCCGTGTACAGCGAATTCCAGACTTGGAGAAGACTGCTGGGAATTGCAAAGGTATTGTTATCTTTTCAAAGAAACCTTCCCAACACAGATTTGTCTTTCATGCCTCCTTTAGGATGCTTCTGCTTGCCTTTCTCTAAAACAACAAAATGCTATTTCATAAACTCTTTCTATTTCCTGAAGTGATCTTTCAGTCAGCTTCACTCAGTCATTCAAGTCTTCTGCCCAACAGTACTGTTTGACTCCATTTAAGCACAGACCTGCTCCTTCACACACATCTGGGCACATCAGTATTTAATAGTACTCCATCTACCTTCCCCCAGAATGTAAATAGCAAGAGCTATTCTTGGGCAAGTCAGATGTGTACTTGACATAGATTCTTATTTTGGAGACACTAGCAACATATCTTTACCAGAGATCACACAAGCAGCTAAGCAGTCAGAGACACCTTCCAAAAATACACACCCAGCAGTTCATAGCTTGGAGGGGACATTGAAAAGAAGAAATGCCTTTGTACACAGTAGATGTGGGTAGAGCAGCATTACCTTATGTTCTTTCTAAAGTTAAGCACCATCTGTCCTTGTCTTTATTATCCTGAATAACACCTCTTTAGGCAGACTACTGGCTCACTATGTTTTTTAACATAGCACTGAAATAAAGGACAAGAAAGAAAAGTAAGAAGTCTTATTTTCACAATGGGTTTTGCAGCCTGCAGCGAGCTTCCAGTCTGTTGCAGCCTGCCTAAAACAGTGTACCAAGCTCATATCCAGTCCAATAGAATTTGCTTTGCCAAGCCAGTCAAAGCTAACACTGTACAACAATGATTTGCTCTTGGAGAGCAGATTTATTAACACACCACCAAGACTACAAACCCAGAAATGCCCTGCTGCATTCTTAGTGTCCACCTTTCCATCATCCTCTTAATCATCTGCAAAGGAGTTTATTCCTTGTAAGCTTCTTGTTCAGGCTGATAAGCATTTCATTCTGAATTCTCTACAGATCTCAGATTTGCCCCTTGTGCTGCTAGCATAGAAACCAAGCAACTGCCTCCATTTTGACCATGCATACCTCCCACCCTCTCCAGCTTCTCTCAGTTCAGAATCCTTCTTTTTCTTAACAAGAAGCCTCCTCTTGAGATGCATACTCTTATCAGATGGCCTTGAGACACTTCGGTTCTCTTGATCCTACAACATGGAACTGCTAAGGCCATTCATTATAACTGGTTAAAACTTTCTCTTTCCTTAGGCTTGTAACAAACACTTTCAAACATCTGAATTGCAGTGTCCACAAAACTGGATCTCTTAGCTTCTTAAAGCAAAAGTTAAGACTAAGATCACAGAATACATTACTTGCTGGAAGGAGATCAAGTTCTATATTCTGGGTTACAGGGAAGCATGATGGACCCGTGCATTTTGGTTGAACAATGAGCAATTTTGATTTTACCTGTGTCTATGAATGGGGTGTATAAACTCAGTTGCTGGCAAATGCCAAAGCAATGTCCCCTTTAAAACGGCATCATTTTTCATCATGGTAATTACAACCTCAGAATCAGTATAAAGTGTAAGAATTCCCACAACTTTCAGTATTTTTATATCAACTTCTTATCATCAGCTTACTTCATTATAATGAAGCGCCAAGTAATTAGGAGTCCATATCCCCTTTTGACTCAAATGAAAGGGTATATTATATTAAACAAGACTAACCCCCTCCTTCATGTTCAAAGAAGATGCTAATACAGTAAATCTTTTCAGCACTGATCTAAGGCAGTTAATATAAGAATAATATTCCAAGGTAATAACATCCCAAATAAGCACATGTGACACAAGACATTTTCTCACATAAGAGCCTTTCTTGAAGCGTAACATTTTAAATTGCTCCTTGGAATACACTGAGGGCTATTTCAATGTATATATTCCAAAAGGACAAACATTTCTATGTGATTCATTTCTTCTCTTAAGAAACCCTTCCCACTTCTATGTTATACATAATTGGAAATAGAACTGTTTGCTCTTGCTGGAAAAAAGCCCCCAGAAGATCCTCAGAAGTTAACAGAAAGCTTCTTTGACAGTGCTCAGAGTGCAAGGTTCCTCTGGAAGAAGCAACTCTGATTCAGAGAAGGGCTTCTCTACCCAAACACAGGCGTGTTTTGTTAGATTGCAAAGATAAATACACAGTAAGCAGCATGTTGATTTACCCTCTCTTTCCTCAACCATTCTGGATTGCAGGATGGTTCATAGACTTTAAAGAATGGAAGCAGCATATTTTGACATCCTTACCTGACCTTCCAGAGCTAGCAACGGTATAATTTCTGCATCGTCTCTCTCAATCCTGTTTCAGATAAACTGTAGGCTCTCTCAGCAATGCACTTTCAGACATGGTTTAGAAACCTCAAGAAAGAAAGAATCAAAGAGCACTCATAGGTAAAACAGCTCTGTAATTCAGTTTAAGAGGTATCTCAATACTTTTGTGGAATTCAACATAGTATCATGAACAGGAAGACTTAGAGTATGGGTCTCCTAGGAATGTTACAAAAGTAGGTTTTATCAGGAAAAATTGAACTGACAGTCCTATACATGCTCTTCTGTGACAGGACAAGTGGATCATAAATGCAAATACACACATAAATAGTTTATCCCTGCCTTGGAGGCAAGCACTGAAGGAGCCCTCCTGTTTGCTAGCAAGGCTGTAAAAGCCTGAGCCACATTTCCTGTTTGTAAGAAAGTGAGTGAAAGAAGACCAGAGGCATTTAAAATTGACAGCAGCTCTAGAGACAGATTCATGCTGCCAGGTCCAAAACAAGAGAGCATCAAATATCTGCCAACAAAACTCCATTTCCTGTTGGATAAAGGGGCATGGAGTAGTCCTAGAAACAAGGCCAGGTAAGCCTTATCTTTTCTGTACTCTAAACTTGTGAACAAAGGAGCAGTAACAACACACTATGGCAGACTACCAGCCTTGAGAAGATTGTTCTGAAGTCAGATTGTTAGTAATAATCATCATGATGATGAGTCATCATCAACAGCTTGAAGCTGCATCAATTAAGGCTTGTTAATGAAGACTAAGCATTGGTGTAAGTTTTGCACTTAAGATGTTTACTGTGCTGAGGACTTCTTTGCTTTACATTGTGCTGCTTCCCTTCTAAAGTTGAATCTTGCAAAGCAATTAGTCCTGTGCTAATTAATTGCAGTTTAAGGAATCCTTTCTGGAAAATTAATCCTGTCTTAAAAACTCACACAGGTGGAAGCATCTTTAATGCTAATTTAACAATCATCAGTCTCTTAATGGGTTTCTTTTTCTAAGGGTCATTAATACAGAACATTATTTATCTTGCATTTAATTGGAGAGAGTTAAAAAAGAAGAGCTAATTTTATCTTCAACAAATTTGAAGACAGAAACAACAGGAAACAAACCGTTGCCTTCCTGTCATCCTTTGTGATGGATTCTTTAACAAACTATCTTAGGACAAGCAGGAATGAAATTTAGCACTTCTGCTACCTATTCTTTGCTCTTAGGAGGGTAAACAATTGTTTCTAACCCCAAATAGTTAAATCTGGCCCCTTTTCCCAAAGGTAAATGCATGACTATGTCTGTTCCTTTGAGTTGAAATAATATGGAATTGCAAAAAGTCATCCAGGAAAGATTGGATTTTGGGGCGTCTTTGGTTGGTTGTTTTGTTTTATTTTGTTTGCTTCTTCACTTCCCCCCCTCCAATTACAATATAATGAAGCCTGCGAAGAGAAAGCCTAAATAACTCTGTTGATTCCCATGTCTTGTGTCTGTTGGTGGAGAAGGTTGTCATAGGTTTAAACAGGAGAAAAAAGCAGAATGAACTATGTCTTTAGAAAGTGTTTTGTTTGTCCACATATTGTTGTGTGAACAAACTACATTTAGCTTACAGCAGTGTAAACATACTAAGAGGAGGTGAGTAACCTCATCCCTCGAATCAGAGAAGTAAAACACCTCATCCAGATGTACAACTCCAAGACTGACCCTGTTTCCTAACAGAAATGAACAGCAGCATAGGAATGTATCATTAAAACTAGAAATCTTCTGGCATTAAGTATTCAAAATACTGTCACCTTTATATTAATTAAATATAGTACTCTCCCCACTCACACATCCCCACTATTTCTAACAATAAAATGAGGATTGCCATAGAATCATAAAATGATTTGGTTAGGAAGGGGCCCTAAATATCATCTAGTTCCAACCCCCCCTGCCATGGGTAGGGCCATCCTTCCACTTGACCATTCCAAGGCCCTCATCATGGAACCTTTGGATATAAAACGAGCTCTTTTCTTCCACAGAGGAGTACTTTACATTAACAACAGCTTCAATATGATTTCTTATGCACAAACTACTAGCACTCTTAGGTATTCCCATCACAGACAGACTATCACAATGGATGTGAGCATAACCTATTACAATCACAGAGTACTATTCCCAGGGCCCTAACTTTTCCATAGGACTTTTCTTCAAAAATATAACAAAATGTTAAAAAATACTCAATTTGACAACAGTTACATGAAGAAAGCCCCTCACAATAGTGCTATGGGCTCTTTGGGACAAACATGTACTATGTAAATTATAAGACTCTGTTTTTAATACATTTGACAATGGATGACTTGAATGAGAATTCAAATTAGAGAACAGAATAAATACTTCAGAACAGATTACAATTACTGATAGACTTCTTTATGGTTTATTTCTTGCTCCCCACCTGCATTCACCTTATCTTTCTTTTGTCTTTAGCACCACCAGGTACTGTTGCAGTTTGCATCTCCTATTATACATATAACCACATCCGTGTAGTTATCTGAGGAGACAAATTATTCTTCTTACAGGCACTCACATTTACTGCTATTGCTCCTGTTGTCAAAGTAGTATATATATATATATAAATAAGGCAATTATAAATGTAAATAGCTAGCACCTCGGCAACTACTATAAGGGTAGTACAGGAACAGCTGGAGAGAGCTGGGAGTTGTAGAGCTGTAAAGCTAAGACCTAAAACCTCAGTTTGTACTTGGAAGTTAAGATAAACTTGAAACTTACATTAGACAAGCACAGAGCACTAAGAGCAGCACCTGTGTGTCCCTAAACAAGGTCTTCACTATGGTTTCATGGGGTAAATAAAACCGGCTGTTGTGTCTGAAATAGAAGTAGTGTTTTCTAACAAATAGCTCATGTTGCAAAGACAAAAAGCCTAAAAAGGATCCTGAAGTCACGCTTCTGTTTGAATACAAGCTACTGAAATACACAAGCAGGTGTTTAAGTCAGAGCTGTGGAAGATAAACTTGAAGATAAACTAAGTGATGTTCAGCTAGGAATACACTTAAGTGTTGTTTTCTTAATCTCACCACACCCATGCAGTTTTCTACATCACATTGAAGAAGTGTTGAATGTGAGATGTATAACACTGGTACTAGAAATCCAAGTTTCATATCTCCTGTCTTGATCAAATACTTTTGAAGTCCTCAGAAAGTGGGAATGCTCAGGCTCGGTAGAACTCAAACTTGAAACTGAAAAGGGAAAGAACTCTTTCCCAAGCTTTACAGTTTTCCAGATAATAATTTAAATTTAAATCAAAATAATACTTGTCAGCAAAAACTTGGCTTCCTCCAGTTCAGTTTAGGGGCTGAAAGCATTCAAACTGAAACTGAGAGATCTCCTCCCACCCTGGAAATACCAGGGGAAAATAGGATTCCTGAATCACAAGGATAAATCACAGCATTCAATATGAAGGAAAAGGTACATACTTACACCAGAACTGTACTGTAGGCATTCACTCATTCTTCTCATCCTAATGCATCACAAGGCTGTAGTTTCTATCGCAGTCACATGCGCTTCCCTTCTCTTAGGCCACATTACTACATCTGATCCCTGGGAAGGGAAAAAGAGTTTGTAGGAAAAGAAACACAAAACAAAAGTAAGAAGAATGGGAAACAATCACTTCAGAAAATGCACAGGGACAAGAGAAGGAAAGATGACTTATTTAGGCACTACATGGAGACTTACACAGGATTCTCATAGGATGCGAATAGTGAACGACTAACCAGGTTCCAGACACTTCACATGGCCTGATAACAGCTTCTCCCCTCCTTTTAATCCCTTCTCTGACAAGTGGGAATAATAGGTACGTGCTTCTTGGCACTGTTGTCTCTCCTCATGAATATCTGTATCTCATTGACAAAAAGTGCCTCTCAACATGAAAAGTGGCATTGCAGTGATGGAGAAACCTGAAACACCTTTGGGAGGACTTAAGTAGGAGAACAGAAAGGAATGGAAAGTGGATGTTCAGGTTAAAAGGAAGGCTAAATGGCCACTGGAAGTATCATGTGTGAAAGTCAGTTACAAGTCAAAGTTGCAGTGTACATGCTCTGTTTTGTTCCTTTTAAGGGAGTTCTGATCAGGAAGGAAACCTGCATTGTAGGAGGCTGTATGATTTGTGATTGTTTTTACTACCAAGTGTCACCTCGTTTCATCATCATAAAAACATCCGTGGCTTGGAAAAAAAACAAAACTAAAAGAGCTGTTTCAACACCAGCATAATTAGGGAATGGAACTTGTGAGGAGCAGTTCCTAAAGTGAGCTAGAGCCAGTCAGCCAAGGAACAAAGTTCTGCTTTCTCAGCAGAAGCAAATGCATTGCCCCCTCCCATCCCTGACCAGCAACATGGGAAGGAGTATTCCTGTACTTCCTTACCTCAGCTTCCATTAAGAAGCAAACAGATGTCTGCCTCCTGAAGGAATTGAGCTATATCAATACCAAATCAGTGTATTATGGACCTGCTTGAACCTCTCTATGACCCAGTCTTTCTCATCTTGACTGCTCTGCTCCAGCTAGAATTTTTGTGTGATGCTAATGGAGCTCCTAAGTTTTTGGGACAAGTCTTAACTTCAAACTCTCCAAACCCAAAACATAAACATGGTGGAAAATCCAGCTTCAAGCTCCTTTCACTTCCGTATTTGGGCTGAGCATTTCCTCTGTCAGGGAATGGTTCCTCAGGCAATTTGCAGCCACACTGGTCGTTCTGGCCATTAAACTGCCACAAACAGGATATCTATCTTATTCAGCATAGACTGGGATGGAAGGTTTGTACCAGATAGGTTAATTGAAGAATTAATTAAATGACAAATACATTCAGTGCAGGGAGATTCCTTCCTGTTTTTCTAATAGGGCTCAAAGGAGAGGCAAGAGCAGCGCAAAAGGAGGCTTTGTTCAAACAAGCTGATCCGTCTGTCACCAAGTGATTCTTCAGGAGCTGTTTGGGTTTCTGTCTGCAGTCATTGTGGGGGGTTCACTGGTTCTCAGCTACTGCTCATCCTATGCCACTACATCCCCTGCTTTCTCAGGAAGGACAGTGAGGATACGAGTACAAACGGTTTTAATAGGAGATCCAAGAAAGCACAAGTCAACCTTTGAAATTTGTTGCAGGTGTTGTTAAACCAGGATTCAGAGACATTTCAAGTAAAGGAAGGTGTTTTGACTGACTTCATCTTCAGAGCCACATCCATGAACTCCAAACTTTAGCCAGAAATTCACTGCAAATAGTAAGTAAAAGGCAATTACAAAAATCATTTAAAAGCTGTTCCCTAAATGACTTGTTTCTTTAGCAAGCTCTGATTTTTAGTGCATCTTACAGGGCAAACCATTAGGCCAGCCTTCAGCTGACTTCCTATGAAGCAGTAATTCTGCTAACACTTTATTGATATTGCTTTCTTATTATCCAGCATCTGGTTTTGGTATGAGTTATGTAGCTTGTATAGCAATGGCTGTCACAGAGTAAACAACCAAACAGCAGCTTCAATTACAGAAAGCAAAAATCAACCATCTTAAACCATGACAAAAGAATAGAGCAAACCTGTTAGACACTATAAAATACAATGCTCTTTTCCTTCAGTTACAGACATGGACTGCCATTTTTCTGTCTGGGGAGTTTTGGCCTTTTTGAGTTTGGCCCTGGTTGTTTCCTTGGTACTGAACATTTCTCACTATATGACAAAGAAGCAAGGTAAGTAATGCTGTCTCTCAGTAAGGAATGGAGTGATGAGAGGGTCTGTAGGGAAAGCCATCACTGCTGGGAGATGTCAAGCCAACAAACTGACTCATAGGAATTGTTATCTTTTGGCAAGAAGGATTCTAGTAGAGAGGATACAACTTAAAACTCTGGTTTTGGTGAAGATTACCTATGACTTTATGCCAGTGCAACCTCTCGTACGCGTGCAATTCTACAGGTATTGAGTTGCACAATCCCCACCACTCCCACTCAGGGAAAGCTGCCTTTACACAGGGTAAGCTGTATCTGTGCTATACACATAAGGGTGGGCAGACAGACACTGGTGGATTCAACCACATTAAACACACATACAGACATGATCTATGTGAACAGAAGGTCTGTAGTTACTGCACCTGTAAAGCATAAAAGGATTAGATTATTACAGGGTATTAAAACAGCTGCTGGGGGGGTGTGTGCTTTTTGGTTTATTTTGCCATTTAGTGCCACTAGGTAGATATTTCTATAACAAAATATCACAATCATCTACAAAACTAACCTTGAGCAAGGCTTCAGTCAGCCTGGCTGCTGCTGCGTTGTCATGGGATTGGAGATAACCATGGTAAATTCTGGAGTGCTGGAGCAAAGGTCAGAAAGCCTGGCATTCCTGAGTTATTCATCAAGCTCTAGCAACAAATCTCTTTGTAGCCGTTGCCTTTCTGCTTCAGATTCTTCATCTCTGTGGATCACAGGATATCTCTCAGAGACACAGCAGCAGAACTAGTAATATAAATAAACCCTTCATCGTGTAATATGAACATGGGCTGCCCAGGGAGGTTGTGAATGCTTCATCCCTGGCAGTGTTCAAGGCCAGGTTGGATGAAGCCTTGGGTGGCATGGTTTAGTGTGAGGTGTCCCTGCTTATGGCAAGGGGGTTGGAACTGGATGATCTTAAGGTCTTTTCTAACCCTGACTATTTTATGATTCTAACATGATGCACCCCCCACATCCCCCCATGGCAGAGAAAACGATGAGGCAGAAGCAGAAGGAGGAGGAAATGAAGAATTAATCACATTACAACGCCTTTCTGGGGGCTGCAAGCTAATGTAGACGTTACAGGCACAGCACAGGGTTATAGCACAAACATTTCTTGTGTTAGTCAAAAGGATTTGAAATGAGCAGGGGTACACCCAAAGGTCCTGAGAGCCAAGAGCTTTCAGTTTTGTTTCCTACAGTGTAATCAGAAGTATGAAAGCAGCCCCAATTGTGCTGAAGTGCTCTAAAAGAGCACCTTCCATGTCCTCTTAACTTTATTTCTCCTTTCTAACTAATTTTCCAGATAAATTATATAACGACTATGAAGACAACAGCCCAAGGTAAGTTGGACAAAATCAACTCTTTCTGACAAGGATGAAGGAAGCAACGCATATGGCAGAGGGCTTTGGAGGGGCGGCATGGGTTAGGGTTGCAGCCTGCCTGGAAATGTTAGGTTGTGAGCAGGATGGTTGTAGGGGAAAAAGAGTTTTCCAAAGAAAACAGGGGGGAAAAAGAATTCAAATCTTGTGGGAGACATATACTCCAGTCATATTTTCAACAATGAAATAATTGCATCCTTATATGATAACTTATGACAGAAGTGCAAGATAGAGGAAACCCACTATTTACTATCAAACTCAATAGAACTATAATAATTTAAGAGAACTCTCAGAAAACAACAATAAATTATAGGCTGACACTTGTGGAGCAATAACTTACCTGTATTTACATGTCATACTCTTCTTTTTGTGTGATGTTCAAAAGCAGCAAAACAGAGACATTGCCAGTCCTAGCTCCCCCCATACCTCTCAATATGTTTGGTCTTGTCTTTTAGATCACATGCAATTTGCCATTGTTACAGGTGTGTAAAAAGTTTAGAGTAAAGCTGTGGAATCCTAAGTAAAGTATGCTCTATGAATTAAAAGCATTTTTCCATTCCCCTTATAGCCACAATAACCATCACACAGAAGATGACCCAGTTTATGGCAACCTTAATCAAGATATTTTAGGTAAGCTTCACTTTCAGAGCAGGTGTGGTTAAAAGCTGACTGACCAGTACTATCTGTGCTTCTCAGACCTGAGAATCCACTGCTTTTCAATTGCTGTATTAACACCCATGTGGGATAGAACTGCAAACCATCACTCTGCGCTACTACAGAAACCAGATCTCATGCTGAATTTGAGTCTTTTACAGTCCAAATGGTTGTGTTCAACCAAATATCTCAAAACCAAGAGCTTTTGTACAAGCAAAGCTGCATCTGTTGAACTAACACTGAAACATGTTAAAGCAACCCAAGACATAAACTGCTTACTGCCCAAAGTCAACACTCCCACAGAAGCTGGCAGATACAGACACGTACCACTTCTCTGCTATGGCTATCCACAGGTCATCAGCAACATTAACAAACATGCAGAAACAAGCCCAGCAGCTGCATGGTGGGCACACATAGCTTTTCTCTGCTCTACTGGGCTGTAGTTAATAACCCTTTGCAGAGAGATACAACATTGAAGGTGATATCACACAATTGCAGCTAGAGCTCAATATGAGGAAGGTAAGCCCCTCAAAGCCCTTATGGTGTTAAAGCAGCATTTAAGTAACATGCACACAACTTTTTGTTAGCTTTATGTGGGGTTTAGCAAAACCAAAGTATTTGAGCCATAAAAATAAATTGAACCCCCCAGACTTTTTCATATGGGGTTTGCACAAATTTAACCAAGCCAACACTCAGCTGCACTGACTACAGCAGTCTGAAAACCACAAGGAATTAATCTGGTTTACTGATGACAAAATCAAGGCAGAACATGAGCAAATAACTTGATGCAAGCTTACAGAAAACAGAGGCAGGAATAGAAGTTACTAATTAGCTGCTGCAACTCACAGGCTCTTTCTCAGCTGAAGAAAAGACCACCTGTGCTGAAGAATACACCAGTACATGGTTACTCCCTAACAGCAAGACATCCTCCAAGCAGCCCAAACTGGTGCCCACTCAGTGAATAATGAGAAACTTCCCCTCCATATGAGTAGAAGATGCTTTTCGTTGTCACTGTGTGTGTGTCTGCATTTCTTAGCTATTTGCCCCCCTGTGAGTAGAGGGAGAGCTCTGTATGTGACTTTAATACAGAACAAACTTCCACCAGAGTTCACCGGGGGGGAGTTAGTTCTGTAACAGGGAGGATCTGTTGAGCTGAACATTTAAGACTCGGGAGTGTGTCCTACTAACTAAAACATTTCTCTGCTTTGATACATTATAGAGGAATGTTGTTATGAACAGATGACGTCCCAGCCTCAAAGACCAGTTAATCAGCTACAGGTACCTTCAGTTTGGGGTTTCTGAATGAGGGTAATGGGGTCTGTTTCTGCTCTTGTGTTTATCCTGTGACAATATATAACAAAAACCCTTTACACTGCTCATGATGAAAATTACCATGCCTTAGTGTCTCAGTTCATCGGGGAATATAAGCACGGGCTTGACCATTTGCTCAATCTGGGTCATTACTGAGGGAGCAGGAGAAGTATTGACAGCACATTTCCATCCATATGGCATGATGAAGCTCAGTTGCAGGCCCACAGATGAGGCTGGACTAAGCCTGCACCTGGTTTATGTAAAGAACTGATTTTACTTGGTTTGGAAATTGAGCAGGTGAAAACACAATCTGCATCACACGATAATCATGACTCTGACTGCTCTGTCCTGCCCAGCACAAAACATGTATGTTTTAACAAATGAAAGAAGACTCTTTTGCGATTGATTTCTATTTCCTTGAGATACTTGGATGCCTAAAAGCATGCAAGTGTCAATAAGATCTGTCTCTAATTGAAGCGCTGCTAGCATCAATCTCCTGAGTTGATTTCCAGGTATTTCAGAAGGACCCATTTCCAGCCTTACCTCTCAGGATACCTCCAGGGGGTAGAAATACCCTTTTCTTACCTAGACATTTGTTTTCATTAACTTCATGGAGACAGAATAAACTATGAAAATCTAACGTCAAAGGTGCTGGCAATCGGCTTAAAAACCGCAGAGAATCAGAGGAGAGACACACAAAGCATGCATTTTGCACAGGAAATTACAACACATATACAGACACGAAACACCCATCTTTGATTTTCTTTTCTTTCTGGGAAGAAAACCAGATCAAACAATGCCTTGCACCCCAAAGAACTTGGACTGGTTATATAAGCTCCCTTCATTCCCATAGTCTTTCCAATACTACCTTGATGTGTTCCTTACAGCCACTTTCCTAAGAACACGAGCCATTTGCCATTAGGTTACGCTGGTCTGTTTTCTGTACCCTGACAGCTTAATCCTGGGTATCATTTTTGCTTTGAACGAATTCATTTACAGCTAGCTGGGTACACTTCAGCTGCTATAGATGATTAGACTGCAGACATACTCAAAGCCTTACCCACAGTTTAAAAGCAAGCATAACTACTGAATGCTAATGTGACTCTCCTCCTAGGTGGAGTCTGCCAATCAGATGTGTTATGCCTCACTTGATCACAGTGTGAAGGGAAAACGCAGAAAACCAAGGAGAAAGACAGACCCTTCCTTAGAAGAGGATGAAGGAAGGTCATCTAACCACACCCCGATGGCTTCCAAAGTCAGCATTTACCTCAATAGTGAGCAGCTGGCTGCTGAAAGCCCAGCAAAGGTAGAAGCCATTCATGATGACCCCATTCGATTAATGGGTTTGATTCATACTGCAAAAGGAGAGAACATTTGAATTACCTTCACAAGCAAACCGAATGTGTAACCAGAAGTTGAGATCTGCTTGTTTATTCTCAGGGAACAGTGAATCACTGGAGATAATAGCCTGGCAAAATGACATACCAAAACGGGTATAAAATGGGTAAGTTAAGTGCTCCCAAAGTGTCTTCCAAGCGTGTTTACAGACTAAACAACCAATAAATGTGGATCTAGGCTGTGGATTTGAAGGATCTGGAGACCTTTCACAGGGCAGTTGTAGAAGTTGGTATCTCAGCATTCACATGGGATTGATAACAGTTCAAATTAATCAATGAATCTTTGGGCTTGGAGAGGCCTTTTGGAGAGCATCTTGCCTAATCCCACTGCCAAGGCAAGGCCACCTAGAATCCTTAGCTTAAAACAACCACCGAGTTCCAGACAGTCCCCAAAGACCCACTTTGTTTTCTGTAGAGCTTTAGCACAGTATAGCTTCTCTTCCAGAAAGGTTCCAGCAATACTTTTGGAAGGAAACCATGTTTCATATTGCACACTTACTGATTCAGTTGTTTTTCCCAATTAAAAACTGATCTGCTGTTCAACACGCTGTATTTTCCCACTGTGACTGGTCTATGGTAACAACATGGCATATCTAAGGATAATTGGAGAACCATTTAACAAGCTTGTTTAAAGAAGCACTTCTAAATCTTGCAAGATTTAACAATATGCCTATCTTTAGTTTCCTTCTGTGAGCAATACCAGGACACATCTCAGCTCTCAACTCCTCTAACATAATGTTGTATCCGGCTGTATTCAAGAGTCCACAAAGACATTAGTAAATGATCTGTGACAATAAACCTCCTAGGCAGGATTTTTTCCTTCCAATATCCTATGTGATGCTTACCTTCCCATGGGGTTTTACATTGCTGTTGTTCCCAACTATTTTGCAAAAGTAGAAAGAGCTTTCTATTTCCCCAGACAATTCACATACTGTGTGAACATTCATCTTTAGACTTGAAACTCATCAGATGATAAGCCTTTATGGAGTCGAGTTTGCTTTTATATTCTGGGAGCCATTAGGAATAGCAGCAGGAAACAGCAAGGCACCCTGATGCAGCATGCCTACCTCTAGGTGTCACAGTTAGTCCTTCTCAACGAAGGGATCAGTGCCTTTAAAATCTAGGCAGGGCACAGTGTCAAAGAGCTTGAAACTCTCAAGCACAGAGAACCCTGCAAGTGTCTCAGGCCTTGAAGGAGACATCCCTGAAAGCAGTTATGTGAAACAAAGCAAACCCCATAGTGCAAAGAGCCAACAGCTCTTCCGCAAGCAGAAGTCAATGGATTCACCGAGAACAGAGACAAATTTATGAAGACAAAGGAAAAAGATCAATATAAAAGAAACAGGCAAGTCAGTGCTTGACCAAAAGGAAGGGCCAACCCCTGCAGCCAAAGCTGCCCAGCAGAACTGCCTGCCTTGTGCACGCTCTTGCTTTTGTGTGCAAAAGTCAAGTCAATACACGTTTGGGCTGCTACACCTCAGTGTAACGGTAGACTAGGAATTGAAGTGATTCTTTATTGTGGTCTTAAACCAACCACCACTGGATAAGCAAAAATAATGCCAAAGAATCAATTAAACCCATTTTTATGGAGAACCATGTTAAATGACAATCCCGACTAAGGTCCTAAGGGGGAAAGGAGGAAGGCAAAGCCAAAGTTCCAAAGATCCAAAGCTAAACACTAAGATACCAGTGCATGAAGTACTAGCTTGGTTTTACTAGACTGGAAGGAATTATACTTGATGTTACAGCAGGGACAAATATTAATATACATAACCATGAACTTGCTTAGACTCACATATCAAAATTATTGGAAGAATATTAATATGTATATCATATAAAACATTGCAATTTAGCTGGCACCAATGAGATGCAATACTCAGCCCTCTGAAACAACTGAGAGAGCTCTCTTAAACAACCTCTCAAGCAAACAAACCCAGGCCCAAGTCCTTTGTCACTGTTTTCCAACATACAAACCAAGGAATGCTGCATTTGCAATATAAATCGTGCATACTTTGTACAAAAGTTGCTATTTCCCACTTCTCTCACAGGATTTGCACTCTTGATTATGCCTTCTCCTTAGGAGTTTCAAAGTCAAAGAACTTCTGAGTTAGCCAAATTCAACCTGCCATGTCAGTCTTACCATTAATTTAAGGGAAATGAAGTACCCACTCCTCTCACTGAATGTACAAGGAACAATAAGGCCACTTCATGAGATTCAGGTACATCTAGTTTCCTCTATTCTTGGCCTTCATTATTTAGTCCAGCTATTTGTTGAGGCCACTTTTCAGCAGCTGCTTTCCCTTGCAACATAGCCTGCTAAAAGAGCAGGGCACTTCTGTAAATATCCTCTTTCATTATATGTTTCCTTTCAATATTTAATCACTGCCTCCATTTGGTTTTTCACTGCTGCTCTCACAGACCCCACTTCAGGATCATTTTCAATGGCCTATCAGCTGTTTCCAAGGCATTTCTAATGCTGCTGCAGTCCAGATTTAACCTTATTCCTCCAGCTCTTTACAGTCTGTCTACTTGAATACGCAACCAAATGACTATTTTTTATTGACTTTTGGAATGGGTCTCAAACCACTACTGAGATCATACATGGAACATTGCTCTGTCTTCAAGCCATGAGAGAAAGACCTACACAAGTGATCATGCATTAACTGTTTACATTAAAGAAAGCACAACTAATTACAACAAAATAAGTAAAGGAGAGGCTAGTGCTCTGTTTTTTCCTGTCTCAGTATCTTAGCCCATTTGTCCAGCATTCTTCACACTTCTGAAGCAAAGGGAAGCAGTATGAGGCTGGTTTTATTAACAGTAAGCTTAGCATTCAAATGTCAGTTCAACAAAACAGCAAAGGAAAAGTAAACAAGGAAATATGGTGGAAGGAGCAAATATGTTTGGAAAAGAAGAAGAATGGAGCTAAAGATAGAAGAGCCATCAAATAGCACCATGAAATATTTGTAAGTCTAGGAAGGTACAATCCAGGAATCATTATACATCTGCAGTGATGCTCAGATGCTATCTGTTTAAACAGTATTGTTAGGAACAGCAACACAGGCTTCTGTTTGCATCATACTTTTAAGAGTCTACTGACTCAAATGGACACTGGAGAATCAAATTCTAAAAGTAATTCAGTAACTTGATCCCAATTTTTGCTACTGCTAGCACCAAAAAGGTGGCACTGGGATGAGCTTATGGTCCAACACCTTAAGAGAAATGCCTCTTAAAAGTCTGTCAAAGTAATTGCCAGGGAGACAGTTGCTATGTTGTCTGAATAAACTTACCTTCCTACGTGGGTTAGCCTGCATTCAGGCTGCTGTGTAGAAGTCATATCCAGAGTCAGAACAACTCCAAAACCCAAGTCCAGTTTACCTTGAAGTTACTTCAGGACAGAAAACATTAACAGAGTTATGTAATCTCTCAGTACTGAAATAAAGAGAAACACTGGGAAATAATTACCTCAACAAATCCAAGGGAAGGTAGTTCATAAAGCATATTCCCTACAGTTCATCCACGTCTGAAACAGGAGGAAAAATGAGCCACAGACGCATTTCTAGAAGACAATCTTTTATTGCTGTTGAAGGAAATATATAACACGCAAATAATAAGGAATAGAATATGTGTGTCTGTGTGTGTCTATTGCAGAAGGCCTTGTCTTACCTCACAGTAAACATCACTGAAGCTGACTTCTTGTTCCACTCAAGAATAACACTTAAGAGAACAAGATCTCACTTTTAAGAGCTAAAATAGAGCACTCCTGTGTGCCCAGGAAGTAAAACCAAAGGAGAATGCTTTTTATCTTTTCTGAAGCTCAGAAAGCTGACAAGGGCAATGCTGATCATGCAGAATGTACTTGACCTGACTCCCCTAAACAATCTCCTTGCTAAGAAGGAGCACAGCAGTGACAACCTGCAGGACCCTGCCACATCATTCTCATGTATAGGCTGTAGGCATATAAACTCCTCCTGAGAATTCACATACCTGAAATGAACCACTAAAGCAGGTATTTGTTCAGAATAGACTTTTATTTTGAAGATTTCACTTGTGTCAGATGCACTTTTGTCACAACCCCAAATACCTGTCAGAGCCATTAAAAAAGATAAAATCATATTTAACAATCAAATCAGGTGAGTTACTTACAAAATGTAACACTAAAATTACACAGCAGGCATATTATAAATCACAGAGTATAATATTTGCATTTGGATCATCCAAGCCCTGTTTAGAAGTTATTTAGTACTAATGCATCTATAAAGCACAAATAGGCAGGAATTTAGCAGAAAGAGCTGGTTACCAGATAAAAGGTAATACTGATTATATTCTATTATTATAAACACTGGTAAAGGCATAATTTAAACTTAGCTATGGAAAGGAACCCTGATTCTCTGGCAATTCCTGATGAAGCCAAAAGAATAAGCAGCACTCCGTCAGAACGGACAAACCAGTTCCTGCAGATTTTATTACAGGGATATAGATTGGGATTAAACATATATGATACATCTTTTATTCCTGGAAGAAGAAAGAGAACCAAAACAAATGCAAGCTTTATAACATGTTTTCTCTGTAGCAGCCGATGAATGCTCCTTAGTGAATTTTGACCATGAAGTCGCCCAAGGGACTGCAAGGATTTTGGTCTTTCCCATCAGTGTAGCTTAGTTTTCTGTGCACCCTATGGAAGAGGTTTATTTAGATAATATAAATTACACAAAAATACTATGCCTGAAACAAGTCACTGCAGCAAGAGATCTGAAAATCCTGACTGCCAACAGCAGCAAGACTCCTTGTCTGCATTCCTATGTGCTTTTAGCTGGGCAGGGAAATATTAATCCTATGTCATTTTAATGTCTCAGCAATGCTGCTACATTAACCTAAGTGATACAAATAGCTACTGAGCTTTGAGATGTAATCTTTGAATGGAATCACAAATAGCTAGAAGTGAAAGACGAGTCAGAATAATACTGCTTCTTTGCATAGAATTTAAAATGTAAATGTTCTTTAACATCTATTTTAACCTATTTTGGTTTACATCTGGCGATTGAGTATAGCAACATAGCTGTAGGACAGCATTCACACAGAGCCTGAAGGCAAGTTTATTACTTATAAACAGTTCCTTTTCTGAAATCTCTTTCATAATCATCTAGATAAAGGCAATCAAGTTCCAGACAGGAAGATGAAGGTCCATTTCTTTCCACAGCTACTCATTACAACATACAGCGTTTTGCCATATGGCTTAGGCATAAAACTTCTGAGGGCTCTGAAGCCACTAAAGAAGAACTTCACTCCTCAGAATCATTGAAGGGTAAGAATACCACACTATAGGTCTAAGGAAGCTTGCCAGCTGAAGTCCATTTTGGCTACAAATCAGCAAACATGCATTTGTATAAGTAAGGAACAAGGAAATAGATTTTATTCCAGATGGCTTGACAAGAAAGCATTCTGAAATCCTGATTTCCTACTCTTTCTTAAACTTCTCTACTTATGTGCATTAAGGAAAGGAAAACCTTGGGCTCCCCCAAGCATGCAGGCTGATTTTCATTCTAGTACACCTGTGAGCTACAACCTCCATGCCTTTAATACAGAAACAGAGCAGCAAGAATATCTTCTGAATTTCCCCACCCCCAAAAGGCACTTACCTTTCATGATGCTTTGATGCATTTCTGGGATAGCTGCAATTCTTCATTGCCCCAGGCCAGCCAGAGTGGACATCTTCGATCCCAGATTCTGGTGAGGAAAAGCAAGAGCATGAAGAGAGCAAGAGCAACACTGTCTAAAACAGGCACTTAAACTATGTTGTTAAAATACTAGCCTCCTAAGGCATTGGTAATATTTCACTGGCATACTTCAATGATCAACTTTTCTTATGAAAATATTCTAATGCAAAAGTTAATTTCAAATACATTTTATACATTGACTACATTTAAGTGTAAAGTAGGCTTCTAAATACTTCTAATTTATCACCATTAGAAAAAGGCAGAAAGAGAAGAAACAATGTTCAGTCCAGAAAAAGATGTAATACATCAAGTATGAGTTAAAAATTGAGGAAGGCAAAATAAGACAGTCCACCTCAATCAAATTCTTTCCAATTAATCAGCAATGAAAAGATAACAACGCAAGAACCATGCAAACAAGTGCATTCCTTCTACCATTTTCTTCTTGTATACCAGCTGACAATACTTCAAGTCACCTTCCTCAGTATTTTCCATTATATATGAGTTGTTATCTTGATGATAAGGTTCATAAAATATGGAAACATTAGTGATTTTACTTAGAAGGAAAAAGAGTTCAGGTTGTGTTAGGCTTTAACCAAAACCAGAGTTTTCAAAGGAAATTAAAAGAGTGACAGCTAAAATTCCAAATTAATGTAGCTTTTGTTATTTTAATCTCTTCTAACAATATCATCCTACTGTCCTGAATTGGCCAAAGTCTTTTTATCCAGATTAATTCACCTTAGCAAGTGACAGACCTCATGCAACAACATAACAGCAAGTTGCTGTAAAGCTGAAGAATCCAAACAGAAGTATTTGGTTATCAAAGTGTAGCTATGCATTTGGTTATTAAAGTGTAGCTATGCATTTTATGCCAACCATTTACATGCAGAAAGTAAAAGCAATAGCAAACTTTACATAAAATTAAAAAAAGAAAGAGAAAACCAGCTGAAAACAGCAACAGCTTTAGTAGAAAAAGGCCTGGGTAACCCAGAGAAAGGCTTTTTTAAACAGGTGTTAACATGCTATTCAGGAAACCCTTTTCTGTATGGATTCTATACTTTCTATAACACTTGAACATACTCAACTATAACTGAGGAAAAAAAGCTGTCACTTAAACAGTGGTCTATTCAGATCTGTAGATTCAGCCTTTGAAGAAGTGCTCATGATTGCTCAAGTAGCAATTCATAACGTTTCTGAAACGAACCTTGCAGGGAAGTTCCAGGAATACTCAGAGAGATTTTATCTGAAGAGTCATGGAAGCCAGAGTCCTGAAAATAAAGCATCAATAGATTACATTGATGGAAACCCCCATATATTATTTCACAGCTTGCCTCCAAGAAAACAACTGGGAACCCGGTAAGAAGGGCCAGATTTAGTATTTAAATCAACAAGTCTAATGAGCCCAGTAAAGCTCTGTTTGCCTCATCTTGTTCATCTGGACAAAATGGACAAAACATTATCATTTCAGAAGGACAACACCTGAATTAAAAAGGTCACTGTCTGAGATTATTGTAGTCAGTGACAGTCTATTAAAATGCAACAAAATCTCTTGCCCAGGATTTTATGATCATTTTTAAGGTTATAAAATATAGTGAGCTTCCTTACATGATTCAGAACTGATACAATTGCCCCCCAAAACAGTAAACCCACAAAAGAACAAATAGCACCAGATGTGTACTGTCACTAAGTTTAAACGGATTCCAGACCCAATCTAGTTTTTTAATAGCTCCTCCAAATATCACCAAAGAGTGCACAATCATTTAGTTATTTAAGAGGTCCTGCAGTACCTGACTGTGAGAGCTGTGATTGTCAAAAAAGCTGGGGCTGCCACCATTGTATGTGTTCAAAAAATCCATGCCAACTGTGGGCAGACTGACGTTTTCTCTGTGGGAAACTTGATGTTTTGGGCAAGGAGAATAACGTTCTGGTATATTTTTCAGTCGCTTTCCTGGTGAACAAATGAGATCATTTTGAAAACTTCCTAGCCTCTTAACTCTGGGAATTGCAAGTAAAGCTCGGACAGGTGAGTTTACGAGAGCATTTACAGTTTCAGACATCTGTATTCCTTCGTATTTCCTTAAATTTGAAGCTCTCTGAAACCCAGGCAGCTTTGGAACATCCTCCTTACACGACTGCTTGTAGACCCTGTCAAATTCTCCATCACAGCGCGTATCAAAGCTCACAGAATTCCTTAAACCACTCTTCACTAATCTGCCTTTCTCTTCAAGGTTTTGTGAATTTGAATGAGGTCTTGTCGGTGGCAAAGGCTTCTGGATTGCTGTGGAACACAGTTTGTAGTACAGCTTCTCAAACGTATCTTCATATTCCTGAGGTATGTTTGAAGCACTCTGCATGGCAGGCAGGGAGGAAAATGACTGCTTGTGCTGGAAGGAAGTTAGTCTCTCAGAAGTCAGGTTTTCAGGATTTGTTAACAAAGTATTTGATGCTCTTGCCAGAGAATAGTTTGTTACTGGTGTTACAGTGTTACAGCCGCTATAGGAACTGCAAGTAGAGGAAGGCAGGCCTAAGGTATTGCCATCAGGAAAGCCCATTTTTTGAGTTCTGCTTGCTTTTACCAGCTGAAGTGCTGCTGACCCTGAACTGGCTGTAGATGTTATGAAACAACATTCCAAGGAACTTTTGCATGCTAATTTTTCATCTTCTTTGCCCTTTGAATTCTCCTGTGAGACAGTAGTCTGTAAGTCATCTTCAACTAGAAAGGTTTCTCCCATTCTAGCCATAACGCTAGGAAAATGGGTCTCTTTGGAAGCTTTCTGCCCTTTTACAGATACCAAATGGTGGTCTAAACTTGCTTCAGAGTCATCTGCTTTGATTGCGTTTGTATCAATGTGAGAATAAGGTACCAGACCTGAGAAATTATGACTGGAACACTTGTCATCACAGAGTTCTCTGTCCTCATTTCCAGAAGCTTGATTCTGAATGTCTTCAATGCTATTGCTGCATATGTTGGATTGTGCTTGCTTCAGATTAAGAGGCTTGAACCCTCTTATTTTGTCTACAGTGACATTGAGCTTTGGTCTTCTAGAATGCCATCGTTTGTGCCTGAAGCATCTAAACGCATATTTTAACTCTTTTCTCCGAGACTGCTTTGTCATAAGCCTTGTAAGTATCTTTACCATCACTGGATACAAGTCTGCCAGGGTTACATTGCTCCAGGAGCATGTCTGGTCAGCAGACTGATACTCCTCTAAAACACTATCCCAGCAACTTCTATTCAGTTCTGGGGAAGGCGGATCCCTGGGTATGGTTACTGTGTTTGTTGAAATGGGAACACCAGAAAACTGTAACCACAGAGATCTGGAAGAACATTCACTGGAAAACTCCCCTTTATTTCTGGAAACAGCAGCTTGGTCACCTATTAAAAGAAACAAAACCAAACCACAAATGAAGCACAAAAGAAACCAGAAAAAGGAAAAAACCCACAAACCCATTAGGGCATTTCCAGTAACCCATTACATGATTTAGGAATGACTGCATATGGTATGGATATTCTCACTGTAATAGCATATTTCATGAAGCATTTTTACCAGGCTAAGTGGATGATTAACATACAGTCTATTCTCAAAAAATTAAAAGGTTTTCTCTAGCTATACTGAATTAACAGATTACACAAGACAGAAGCGGAATGTGCTGGAGAACACTATTAAATTAGCCTAATATATAGATATAAAACATTTTTATTATAGAGGCAGACTGCTTTGCTCTTTGTGGATCTCTGAGCAGGAGAAATGGCCTTATCCTACAGGTTTTGTTATGCTATTTCCATATTACTTCAAATCTATGTACTTGGCTAGGACCAGTGCATCTTTACATGCCATAAAGCATGTTGAAGACAACGCTTTTTGTTGTTCTTGGGCTTAAAAACATCTACACCATAATTCTATCATAGGATTGCATCACATCTGGAGAATATCTGAAGAAAGCTTACTAGTGAAATACCCACTTTGAGGACCAGTTACCAGCAGATCCAAAGCCATTCAATTTATGTTCCTTGAATTTAAAATGAGCAGAAGCAAAAAATTAATTGCATCCCATTGAGCTTAATGCTGCTGAATTTTGTAGTTATGCAT
>JBAFWW010023906.1:0-10126 GCA_036873685.1 Agapornis canus
CTGGTCACGCTCCTTTTGATGCAGCCCAGGATACAGTTGGCTTTCTGGGCTGCGATTGCAAAATGATATTTTAACACAGTGGAGTTGATAGAAATGCATTTACTAACTTCAAGTCCCTGGAATCTATCCCTATTTCCAGACATCAATGTATTTCTTCCTTTGGCTCTACCTCAGTCATTTAAATCTCTGCTTTTCAGCCTGTGGTCAGGAGATGCCTGAGATCTGTAGCATAAGATTCTTTGTCCCTCTCAAGAAGTCTTCAGAACTATGATCAGGAGGCAAAAATCTCTCTGTATATACATAGAACTTCCCATAAAAAAAGTGTCAGGTGTAGACAAATCAAAACCTACCTGTTCAGCTCTTGGGACCAGGGATTATCACAGCTCTATACTTGTGCTGGGACTGGCACTGTAAAGCCTAGGATTGAAGAGGTTACTGAGTACTTCTGTATCATAAAGAATGGCAGCTGCATTTTCCTTCTGCACACTACTGCCATAAATTGTTAGCCTGCAGTTCCACCTTCTCCTTTTCCCTATCAGCCAATGATAAATTCGAATGAGAGGGGTTCAAAGGGCTGCTTACTGCTGCTCTGGAGATCTGGTAGCTGTTGCCATGCCCATATTGGTTTCTGGCTGTTCACAGGGCTACCTGTAATTCTTGTCTGTTATTATTCCATGGTTACAATTTTTTTTTCCCCAGACTAATCTTAAACACTCACTAAAGAATAAAAGAAGTCAAAAGTGAAAAGTGAACAGTCGTGCCACTTAGGTTTACAGAGACAAGAGGCTGGAGGGCTAGGTTGAGTTCACAAAGCAAACACCCAGATAATCAAATCCAAGCAGCCTGCACCATAGGGCAATTGCTATTAAGTTACAGAGTCAACATCTATTCATCAATATCTCTGTTTCACAGCTTCAAGATACTTTGCTTCAGAAGGAAGAGGAACTTGCTAGGTTACATGAAGAAAATAATAACCTCCGACAATACCTGAATTCTGCCCTGATTAAGTGTTTAGAAGAAAAAGCCAAGGTATTGTGTCCAAATCTGTTGTATAGACATGTGCAAAAGAAACAGGTTGAATAGGTTGAAATAGACACATGCTATTAAAATACATGTAAAGTCTGAAAGTGTAGACAGCCTGCAGTGTGAGATCTGTTTAACTTGATAGAGCTGCCAAATTGCTAGTCATGGATCTAAGGTGACAGTTTCCCGCAGGAATGACATTGTATCAAGGTCTTATTGTGGAGACAGTATAGCCCATGGTATAATTAAATTTAGTTAATGAGTAAGTTAGCTATAAGTAAGTTAAGTTTATAAGCAAGGCAAAAGTTATCCCATCTAACCTTCAGTGAAAAATTCTAATTTGAACATATATTTCTCTAATGTGTCCATTTTGTCAATTACCCCTTTTGATAAGGATTAATTTTTCTTTTTTTTATGTTTTGGATGCTTTCTGGTTTATGTTTTGTTTTGTCATCTTCTAATGATACATTTTATTCATTTACATTAGAGTACTGATCTTCTAATTTTTTCAAACTTATTTAATTAAAACGTTGTGTGGTTTTTGATTTTTTCCTTTCTTTAAGATGGAAACCAAATCAAGCACTTCAGGTTGGATGAACCATTTTGTTAAACTAAGTGTGAATAGGTTGGGGTTTTTTATTAAATATTTTGATTTTCCGTTTCTAGTCCAGAAGATAATTGTTTCCTTTTGGCCTAAAGACAATTTATTTTTTTGCTATTCCAGCCTCATAAAACTGAACTATTTATTATTTCCTCAGCTCTGTAGATTGGGCATGAATTAAAAAAGCCTGTAAAATATAGTAGACTTTCCTTTTCCATCCTATTCTGTGTTGGCAGTGTGTCATGTCCTTCCATGCCAAAACCTGTCTCCTGGAAGTAGAAAATGTCACCTTCACTGGGCACAGCAGGCAGACATGGCCACCCCTCTATGTTGTGTGGAGGAGGGTCCAGCACGAAACCATCACAGGAAGTGTCTGAGCAATGAATTCATGAGATGGTGGGGCAGCTTCCTTGTTATTCCTGCCTTCCTTTGACTTCCCCTGGATGCCTGAAGGGCCCTTGTTCTGGGATAATGACAACCGAGGTGGATTAATGGGCTTAAGCCACTCAGTCTGCTGCTCTGAGCACTCCTTGGCCAGGATCACACCTGCCCCAATATGGCTTAAATTCATATCTTCCATTTGTGCCAGGTGGCCACATTTCCCCCTCATACCCTTCTCACCTGCCAAATGCCACTGGCAGCAGCAGCACAGAGGAGTGCCATACAGCCAAGCAGTAGCTTTCATTTCATGCTGTACTGAATGAGAATGTGATCAAAGCACAGGCCCTGTTGACATTGTCGGATTCTTCTTTCTCAAGGACTTGACTGGTACAAACACTGTAAGACACGAAATAGTCATATCCATATGACTTCCACAGGATGGAAGAAAAAGTATGTTTTGTAAGGACAGTAGTTAACTATCTTACCCAGCTAAAAGCCAAGATCAGAAACATGCTTCTTCCAGATAACAAGAAATTCAGATTTTAATCTTCTCTCTCACATTTATTTTATTTTTTTTTTTCCTGATAGAAACTGCTTTCCTGCCATGGCCAAAAATCCTGTGCTGTTCTCAAAAGCACCAAGAGGAGGTTAAAAGAGTACCACTGCTTTGCTCCTCAGGAATCTCCTCATGCTTCCAAAGCCAGAAGGAACCTCTTTAATGAATTCACTGCCTGTGAAGAGCAAGCCAGCCCTGCTGTAGACAGCTGGGTCTTGCAGACTTTAGGGTTAAAAGATGTGAACACCATTGATGAAACTTCAGCTAACTACAGTGCCCTCTCCTCAGATCCTGAAAAAGACACATACTGCCTAAATGCTGGTGAAGCAGCAGACTATGACCACAGTGAAGGAGCATCAGCAGCATATAGCTGCAGCCACCTGCCTTCAGCTAACAACAGTACCCATCCATGCAGTGAGGACTCTCCCTTCCTTCCTCAGTTTTCTTCAGCAGAATGTGTCTCATCAGTGCCAAGCTTTTCCTCCCTCCCAGCTTATGGGTTGCCTTATTTGACTGGCAATTTGTCACCCAACAAAACAGAAATGGCCTTCACAACATCACTAAGTCCCCACTGCAATGTGAGAACACACACCTTCCACCAAGGACAAGCCTTTGTGTGCAGGGATGATGATGGAGGATGGAGATTCACCTGGGTGCCCAAGCAGGCTGAATAATGCACCTGCACTGAGGGTCAGCCATAGGGGATGAAGAAGACAGACACTTCATCTTGTGCTTGAGACAGTTTCAGGCATCAAAAATGAGCCCTTCTGGGCTCTGATACATGCTCCTCTACCATGGACTTCTCATTCCCTTCCAGGTACTTACAGGTGTGGGTCGACATTGCACTTGAACAATTATCTGCCCCAGGTCAGATGTACACTTCTCTTGTGTCTGTGTTGAGATACCTGGTTTCACTTACTTCATGTTTTTTCTCCTTGTTAACTGATAGCTAACAAGGTTGGAGTGCTTTCAGTTTTGATGATTGAAAGCATTTGGGGAATACAGTTTGGAAATAGCACTTTTCTCAGATATCCACAGATGACAAAGGAGGCATAGGTTGAGGATCAGCAGTTTCTAAGTGATTTGTGTCTCTCCTGGCTACACAGATTGCCTTGGATTAAGACAATCATGCGTATTTGTTAATGTGCTACACTAGGCTGATTTACCTGCAGTTGCATGGTACCGTCACATTCTTTGATGATGCCTTAAAATAAACAGGATTTGATTCTTTTGCCTGAAGGCTACTTAATTACAAGTGATTCAGAAAATTCAGAGGACCTTCTTAAAGTGTGATCAAGAGATTAATGTTTACTGCATTGTGTTTTAAAGGTATTTTACCTGTCAGATAAAAGGAGTTTAAAAAGTTTGAGCCCTGGAACAGGAACTGGAATTGGAGATTATGTAATGACACTATCACCATCAGCCAAGTCCCTGGCCCAGTATATTTGTGGCAGAAATTGTCTCATCTGTGGATAATGTACACTTAGAGCTCTTCTTTCTTCTGCAAAGGATTCATTCCTGTTGTCTCCAGCATCCTGCTAGTATTTTGATGGAGTTTAGTCTGTGTTTACCTGCCTAATTACAAGGGATTTCAGAAGCCCTCATAAAAGAGAACTCCTGGGTTCATGAGCAATTTCTGTGGCTCCATTGGGGCTTTTTTTTACAATATCAAGAGCTGCACTTGTGAAACTAGAAATTTTCTTTTTAGGGAAAAACTTCTTGACCTCTTTGTCCTGATACCTGAAATCACACACAGATCTATCTACAATCAACATCAGCCCTCCTCCCATAACCCCACACTTCTATGGGAATGTTTCTTCTGGTTGGAGAGGCAATTTCACTTGGGGGCAGAATGAGCATTTCAGAAGCACAGCCTTCATCACCAGCTCTTCCCTACCCATGTCTCTGCCAGGCAGTGGTGGGCTGAAGTTAAGACCATTGCTAGCTTACGAATGCTTTAAAAAGCTCTGCAAAGAAGGTACTCTAGCAATGCACAGGACTTGAGTTTTAGTAACAGTACTAATGATATGAAGTTAACTGACTAGAGAGTAAATTCTCTAGTAATGTTTTATGTTACCTTTGTTCTCTGCTTTACAGTAGTTTGATGCCTAAGTATTGGAAATACAGTGGTTTGGTTATTTTTGCATTCAGAATTGTCCCAGGGACATTAAGGAAGTACTTAAGTAAAAATTACTGTAATAGAGGATTTCCTTCAAGTGGCTTATTTTCCTATAGAAAACTGGTTATTCCTTTATTTTTAGAGGATAAAAATATCTCCTGAATAGCCTCCTGTGCCTTAGAATTACAAATTTGGGATTCTGTATTTAATCCATATTTAATTTAGAATCTATACTTAATACAGAATTGCAATATTTGGGATTCTATATATAATATTTAGATTTCCCAGAAGACTTTTAAATAAACAAACTCTGTATTTCTGGGTGGTTCCTTTAAAGTTAGTCATGGGGCGGACTTCCAGAATAGGCAATTTGAAAGGATTGATTGTAGGCATTATTGCACTGGATATAAAATAACCCTCACAAAACCAAAACAAACAAAACCAATGCACATAGAATAAATGCAAGTATTTGGAGGTTTTGTTATGATCAATAAAAATGTGGGCAGCTGATGAAGACTGGTAAGACAAGACCACTGTTTCTATAGTATTTTTCAGCTTCTCAATGAGAACAGAAGAAAAATCTTGTCCTACAAACAGCTAATATATTTCTCAAGGCATTTCTTTTCTATTAATCTTCCTACTATATAAGATAGCATTGAAGAAAATACTCCTGTCACTGGAATATATATTGATGGGTGTGGTAGTGTAGAAAATGCTTGACTTTAACTTGGATACCTGACATGAGACTCTGGAGAGTGTGGTGCGTGGGATGAACAGCATGCCAGGAGTAGGCACTGTGGCCAGAAGAATACACCTAGCACAGCTGTAGATGCCACATCTTTCAAAAAAGCTGTAGAACATAAGCAGAGGAAGATCTGTCTGTGTTTTCTATCACTTTTGAGTGCTATTACTTATGTTTTTCAACGCTATGGAGTCAGCAACAGTAATAAGTACATTTGTCCTATCAGGATATTATTAATTTTCTTGTTTTCTCTAAAGAGAAAAAGCTTTCCACATATTTGATATTTTCTTTCCTCATTTTTATATCACTGCATGCAGGAACTTCCCCTGCAGAGAGCCAGGACAAAAGTGTCAGATCTTTGGTACAAGCTCAAAGGGGTTTCAGTAGGAACAAAGTGATGCTTGAACCTTCACCAGCCTTTTGTAAAGGGGTGACTGGGCCCATTCTCTCATGGCAGATAAGTTATTAAAAAAAAAAATAGTATTTCTTGAGTTATTATGAAGAACAATAGAAACAAGCTATTCTGTGTCTAACACCAACTCACAGCAAGCAAGTTAGCCCCAAGGTGAAGAATGAGACTCTTCTGCTTTTTTATTTCTCTGTAATATTCCTGATGAGTTCAGTAGTGCAATTCTCACTGAGGACAAGTCTCAGTGACCAAACCATTCCTTTAGAAAAATGTTGCTCCTATTGCCAGAAGCAAGCCTTTACTCAGCATACCACACTCTAAAAGTGCCTGGTTCTTCTGAAAATCCTGCGTCCATGCAGATATAATAGATGTGGAAATCTTACGGTAGATTGCTGTCAAATGGTGGGATATAGAGGATGGCTACTACCTGGGCTGGTGTGGGTTTGACATGTTTTGACATGCCCTGTCCCTGTGACTTCCTTGAGCCTGAAAGCAGTAAAACTCCTTTAATAAAGGCACTGCTTCCAGCTCATTTGCCTTTACCTCCCAGAAAAGCCTATGACCTTATGTGCAGGTTGGGGCTGCAGCAGCAAAACTGCTACTAACTTGATACTAGTGAGCCTGAATCTAGCTCCTCAGTGTGTAGGCACACAGTAGATGCACCCTACATTGAACTTTCAAAAGTCAGCCATAAAACTGGAACGTAAACACACCAATTTTTTCTTCATAAAATAAAATTCTGGAAATGCTTATTTTCTTTTAATCACTGTCCAGTTTGCACAGTTCTTTGGCCTGCAAAGACATGGAAGGGAAGATCTTGCCTGTCCAAAGCCTAAAGTAGGTTTCGAGATGGGGATTCAGTCCTGATTTGTGCCTGATGCTTCTTGTTTGTCCTTTTGTATCACACTCTCAGTACTAAAACAGAGCTAAAGCCACCCTGCTGCTCATGAAAAGTGTGAGGTAAAGCCCAGGGAAACCTGTGTCACATTACCATGCCACAGAGGTAGCTAGACATCAATAGGAATGAAAACAAAAAGTGAAATACAGTTCTTCACAAAGCCATCACAATTAGGTAGCCAGGGGATTGTAGAGAGAAAGAGTTTCAGCTTAGTACTGTACTTCTAACTTCAAAAAACAAATCAAGCAGATGGAATAGAGGAGCAGGAGGCAGAAGTTCTGAGTTCCAATATTGCCTCTGGTATTACACTTTGTTTCTTTACTTTGGTTTCTATGGAATCCACCACTAGACCAGTTCCTAGCAATTTAACCAGAAAACATGATTCTTGCTGCTGCAAATTATGTGAGAAGTTCCTTTTTACCAAGGATCAGTACCAGGCCCATATACCTCCAGGATGGGGAAGTACTACTTGAATGGCCCAGGGGCTCTAGGAAGTTTTTTGAGCATCAGTGAACTTCATTGTCTGTAAATATCTACCTGGTATTAACATATTTGTTTTATTTTTTTATTTGACATTTGTTTGCTTTGTTATATGAATGTAACACGTGCAGCTGCACACCTTAAAACAATCCATGTGTTTAGAAAGACATGCTCACAGAAGTGGAAGTTAACTTAACACTTAATATGTTGACATTCATGATTTTTGTGACTAAAAAGGCCACGATTATATGTAAATGTCAATTTAACCAGTGGCATTATGTCTAATAAAACGTAACATCTAATTGATGCAATTATTTCTGCCCACTTCAGCATCTCTTAAAAAATGCAAATGTTTCTCACCACCATACCTGGCACCTACACACCTCTCCAGAGGCCTGGAAAGGACCTTTATTTCTTGCAAGCACAAGCATCCATCCACACAAGGAGGTGCAATGTGTGGTCATAATATAACAGAGGTAAAGACGTAACAGCCACAGGAATGCTCATTTCAGGCTTGTACAGCATATTGCAGTGATCCATTATTGTTTTAACTTAGAAATAGATCCCATGCTGCAAAATTACTAGGACAGAGGTACTGTGTGTTTCTTCTGTTACATTTGCAACATCAGTTTCTCTTACTTAATAGACATATACCTTTTCAATTAGGCAGATGAGCATCCCAATTCATCATAGTACCCTGAGTACTTCTAATAATGACTCTGAAATGTTGAACTGTAAAATAGCACTGAGTTGTTGTGTAAAGAAACTGAAGATGAGAGAGGAAACACAAGTAAAGACTTCATATCTCTATTTAGTTAGCTATATTTGACAACAGAAGTAAAGCTGTGCTACTGCACTTTTCTGATCACATACAGGTTTATTAGTTAACCATGCATCAACTGGAATCAGAGAAATCTCTTTTTCATTGGACTGTTTATTGCTTATTAAAAGATATAAAGTGAGCCTGCCTTAATCTCTTTTGCCCTCTTCTGAAAGCCATAACAACTATATTAGATGATCCAGAAGCACTCTGGCTTGTTGCCAGGTAGCTGACATTCAGTCATAAAGAGACAGCAGTCTATAAATAATTTGTGGAATAAGCTGTGATTCACCTAAAATGCCACCTCTCCAGTCATTCCTCTGCTTCATTAGTTGTGCATCATTAAATTATTTTAAGGCTAAGTATTTGCATGCAGTGCAGCCCAAGAAATCAGTATAATAATGGTGTATGAGCAATAGATTATAAAAATCAGTAGAGCATGAAGACATGTGAGATCTGAGGTCCCTATTTTTCCCCAATTTCTTAAGACTCCCCACTCTCAAACTGTACCTGTATTAGGGGTATGGTTAGCTGAAACTCCCAAGAACTGCCTCAGCAGCTGCTACTAGTCAAAGAACACTCTCTAAATATATATTTACCAAACAGTGTTTGCACATATAACATCTTGCAGCACCACCTTATTCCTTGTTAATGATTACAGAACACAGTGTCAGGAACTCAGAGTGTGGAACTGTATGACACTTTCAGAGGTACAATACATGTCATAGATGAGCTGGAATGCAGGCCAGGAATCCTAGCCCACATCTGTGCAGACTGAAGGCCTGAAGCACTGCAGGCTGAAGCACATCAGAGAGCTAACATGCACGGTGAATGCCCAAAATGTGCCACCATCGCCTCAGCTGTGCAAATAGCAGCAGCCAGGCCCCAGGCACTGGTGATGCCCAGTGGCAAGGCAGAGCCCCATGCTCTCAGAGCTCAGGGGCTCAGCTGCTGCCCCGCCGCGGGGCCCTGGCCAGGGTGCTGAAGTGGCCGCGGCGCCCCGGCTCATGAGAGCAGTGAGGGCGCGAAGGTGCGAGAGCACCAGGGCGGGCGAGCGAGCAAGCGTCCCCCAGTACAGAGAGATCCTGCAATATCGGAACCGAACTAAGGTGGGCAGATCATCCTTGTTCCGTTACCAGCTCTCGAAAGACCTTGTCACAGATGGTGGCCTTTGGTTAGAAAAATGGCCTTTCTTAAATCTCGAAGTAATATCTGCTTGATGACATGAGTGGGGTTAAGTAACAGGAGAGAAATACTGTGTGCCCAGGACTGTAACACTGGCAAACATAACTGACAGTTTATAGGTACAAACCGTGCAGGGCTCCTCTGTCCAGGCTACAAGGTAGCTGGGTCACAGGCAGGTGCATTCCAGAAACTGCATGAATGGCCAAGTATCCTACTACATATCACTGCAAGTAGAGAAACTTTGAACTCCCCCTACCATGAACTGCAGTTTATTCCAGATAAAGAAGGAAGATATCAACTGCCTAGATGATCAACCTATCATCTAGGTCAGAGAATCCAAGAAAACCCCAAGACCTTTGAGCAGTAACATCCTTTGTAACCTCGGAAGCCTTGCATGTCTGTTGAGTATAAAGCTCCAGGTATTAAGCTTGATACTACAGAAACATTTATTACTAGAAAATTAGAATATTCATTACTCTGTTACAGGACTATGCAGACTATCCAGATATGGGTTCTTTTATATTGGAAATTGTATTCAAAAATCTTAACTGCTCTGCAGTGAGTGTAATGAATTCTGTTTTCATTGCCACTGTGTAGGACCCCAAATAGTCTCCCTCATTTCTAAAGATTTAGTTTTTTTTTTATATCACACTATTATAAGTGGGCCTGGAACAGTGTTTCTCTTTTTCCCAACATTCACTCTGGAGTTACGTTACAGATCTGCTAAAATGATTTTCAGTAATCAATAGATAGAAAAGCATAAAAACTGTCTTGCTGCTGCTGTCCTATTCATTGCCTGTCTAGTCCCATTCAAAACCCAACAGTACAAAATTATCTGACAATTTCAAACAATCATTAAAAAAAAAAAAAAAAAAAAAAAAAAAATTTATTTAAAAAAAAAAAAAAAAAAAA
>JBAFWW010023907.1:0-28043 GCA_036873685.1 Agapornis canus
CTTTGCCTTCTCTTTTCTTTCCTTTCTCATCTGGTAGGTGGTAGATGAAGCACAACAGCTCTCATCTTTCTCTCTGACCAAACTGCCTAGGTTTTATGCTGCCAGATGAACAAAGCAGCCCCTATATCCAAAAGGATTGAAAACAGGGTAACAAATGTGAAATTAAATAGGTTTTTGGTTTGGTTTGATTTTACACATGACCAAAACACACCAACAGCTACTCAAGATGTAAACATCTCCTTAGTGTGGAAAATACTTATACAATTTGTTTGAATTGGCTGATCCTCACCAAGGGAAATAAGGTATTTATATAAATCCTACACTTCATCCCAGACAGCAACATAGAGAAATCTTAATCCAAATGACAAGGGGCCTGGTCTTTCAGACTCTGTGTGGAAAACTTCCTAATGAATTACCTGTGTCAGAAACAGGTTACTCATTTATTTCTAAGTGCATTGGTCTGATGCAAATATTTACAGTTCTTCATTAGGCAGCTCCAGTCCTTGGGCCTCTTAGCAGATTTCATGACGCCTTGATGGTACAGTGATCCTGGAAACACCTCTAGGGATGTACAGCAATCCATGACAAATACCTGACTGTGTTAAGATAAAAGGAACAGATTTTGAGGTGGGCTTTCCGGTACTTTAAACATTACACAGTCATCTACAGCTCCAGAGAGCAGAGGTTGCAAACTGTCCTTTTGAAGAGAACAGTCTGAACAAACCTGAATATCAAACTCAACCATGCTGAACATGGGGAATTGTACTCTTTCTCAGAAGTCACCATATCTAATCTTCAGACCTTTCAGGCTGGTTTATAGATCACAAAGCAGGAAAACAAACAAACAAACAAAATCTCAGCAGATTTTTTTTTTAATCTTTTCATTTTCATGTTGCAGTCTTATTTTTTCTTCCTGGGTCAAAAAGGAGTTCAGGTTCATTTTGTTTAAATTGTTCATGTTTTGTGAGAATGAATCTAAAGGAAAAATAATCCTAGTTGGAAGCTTGGCTTTCAGGAGTTTTTTCTTGTGGAATGTGGAACGATGCGAAATTTTGCTATCAACTGAAAAGCCATTTCAAGTACAAAGCAACTCCTAGTCTAAAAAAATTCATCAGTTCCCTTTTGAATGCAAATTTACAGAATGTTTATACAAAAAATTTGTGCATTTCGAGGTACATTCATACTTCTTCACCTCTTTCAATAAGGCTATGCAGAGGCTTAACTTTTAAGTGTTTGTTCAAGTGTTTTGCTGCAGAGGAGCCTCTGAGACCTTGATGGGGGAAGGCATTGTTGTGGTGATTTCAGACCTTGAGGCAGGAAGGAAATTGCACATGTTGCATCTTGCAAAGAACAGAAAACAACACTGGCTTTTTCAGAAAGTATAAAGGCAGGCTTTTCCTTGGATTCTAAATGGACAAATTAATGGTCATCAGCAAAGGCAAGAAGAGAACAAGAAAAATGATAGAGAAAGTGAATAAGGGAAGAATAGATATCCTTTTTTCTCACAGGTTTCACTGAAATCCTTTCAAGCTATTGTCATTTGAACAAGAAAAATTCCTGACTGATTTTGCAAAACAAAGCAGAAGTGCAAATGAAAGCAACACTCTGACAACCAAAGAAGTGCTTCCCAACTCAAATATAGCAAAACAAAAGGTCAGGGGGGTGGGAGTAGGGTGGGAATGCATGACTCTACAAAAGAAAAGAAATAGAAAAAGGGTTTTAGAAGGGTGAGAATGGCTGTAAAGGTGGGAAAGCAGTTTTATTTCCCTATGTTTCAGTGGTACATCTATTACCAGTGTTTCACAACTTTAACATTGACTGCTGCACTTTGTAAAAATTTGTGTTTTCATCCTCTGCCCGTATTTTGCATATCAATTGAAGTGTTTTCCTCCAACTTAAGATAGCCATACACTCTCACTGAACAAAGCCAGCCTCCCACAGGTGTAAGTTGGACTAGAGCTTTCTACAGGAACCCAAGACCATTTGCAATGCCTTCAAATATACCCCCTCCATGCATCTGTGGTGCCTGCACTTCACTGGTCTACCCTCCTACCCATTAGTCAGCCTGTTTTTGTGAGGGGCTCTCTGCCACCTGCACTGTGCACTCTTATGAACAGGGACTCACTTCTTTGTCATTTTCTTAAGCCTTTACCTAGACTGTAGAACCCATGGTCCATCCCTACATATAGGAAATCTGGATTGATTTTTTTCATTTGGGATTTCTGAGTTATTGTGCAACATTTGGAAGACTTCCATTTTTGTGCCAAGCTACACATATTTCCACTGGGGACTGGCCATGCTGGACCTTGTCTCATGCGCAGTTAACTCACTCAGAGGCATTAAGCAAACAGGTCTTGTCTAACAGTGTGGGGCAAAAGCTGTGCTTACCCACATGTACACCCCACTACTAAAGACAGAGTGTGTCTGAATCATAACTATCCAAGCACCTGACAAAGCATCTTTTACTGCAGACCCTTACACTAGCCTCATTTTCCTTTTGGAGTGGAAGAGCATGAGAACTTCTTTACCTTGAGGGTGGCAGAGCAGTAGAACAGGCTGCCCAGGGAGGTTATGGAGTCTCCCTCTCTGGAGATATTGGAGACATTCAAAACGCACCTGGACATGTTCCTGTGTAACCTGCTCTAGGTGGTCCTGCATTGTCAGGGGACTGGACTAGATGATCTCCAGAGGTCACTTCCAGCTCTAATCATTCTGTGATTTTGTGTAGAACCACTCAGAGAAGGGCATCAGCCAGAGCACCCTTCAGAAGAGTAGTACTTTCTGCTGCTCTCCAGTTGTCTCCTGCCCACTACACACACAGGCACACCATGCCATAGGCTTCATGCTGGGAAATACCCAAGACCCCAGAAGAGACCACTTCAGGGCACTGTCAATTCATGGGGACAATGAAGGTCCCCCAAAATATCCCAAAATGTATGTGTTGGTCCCTAATATCTCAGTTTGGTGTACAAGAAAAGGGAGTGCATTCTGACTCAGACTGGAAATTACTTACTGCAGTTAGGCATTATTATACAAACTTCCACAAAAAACCTCAACGAAAAAATAAATATATTTATTGCCTGTATTCCAGGAACCTGACTAAATAAACAATGGATGTTGCTTACCGTAGGCCAGAGAAAATTCTCTGCCAGAATAAGATTTTATTCATGGTTTAGCTACGTTAATTCAAGAGATTCAGACCTGGCAGCCAGAAGCTTTAGTTCCACAAACATTTCGGTCCAGCACTGAGGCCAAAAGAAGCAGTCTCATTCTCCCATCACCTTCATTTTGTTCTGACTCAACATTGCTCTCTCCCTTGTTCTGGCATCAGAAGGTGTGTGTTGATGCAGTGGACCAGAGCAGGGAACAGACCCATGCTTGAGATAGCCAAGCCCTTTTTCCTGGCATAGCTTTCTCCTGGGTGGATTTCCCTGCCCAGTGCACTGTGCAGCTGCATGAAACTTTGCATGGCACCAGGGGTGGTATGGCATAGGGTCAAGGGGGCAATATGCACAGGGGCAAGGAGAAAGTAAGACTGCTTACTCCACTGGCAGTGCTGCATGCTAGTTTACCTTGGCTATGAATGATGGTGGTGTTGGGGTTATTCTTTCTTGTTATACCCTCCAAATTCACTGTCCAGTTTTGGAAGTACATCCTCTACAGTGCTATGCTGTAAATGGGTAAGAAGATGTTACTTACATGCGATATTTATCACAATGATTGCATAGAGCCTACACAAAATAAATATAGAGAATATGCTGAGAGTATGAAGCATACATGTATTACACAGGTCTATAAATACTTTTAACTATTTTAATACTGAGCATCTCAATCTGGAACTCAAATCGCTGCATTTTACAAACTCTGGCATAACAATGTGTGATCCAAAATGAGAAATGAACCTAGGTTAGGACTGATAGTTCAGTTTATTCATGACGTATGGCTACCAACAGATACAGCAGAACCTCTGTTGAAAAAGACCTAGTGAAAACTATGTTCCAAAGTAATAAATCTGATTTTAACAAACAGTTTAAATAAAGAGTATTTGTTTTTCTCAGCTAAATTCTGGGTAGTCTTTAATAAGGGTGGGGGGGAAGCAATATTTTTCTGGGACCAAAATGTAGCAATTTGGCTTCTGGCAAGAGTCCCTGTAGAGTACACAGAAGAAGAGTGAGGAATTAGGCTGTGCTATTTTAAAAGGCTGCTTTCACTGACTGGAACTTTATTCACTGGACTGCAGCACATTAACAGTAGGAGACTATCTGACTTTTTTTTGCAGTTCTTAGTAAGAACTTTCATATTTCCTTGTACCAGTCAGACTAAATACTAAGTACTTCCTCTGTGATGCTAATTGTTCTTCTGTGCTGCTTTCTCTGCTCAGGACAGCCTGATCTGTTAACCAACTACCTGGGTATACACTTGGGTTTACACATTCTTATTCAGATCTTTCAGGATACAGATACTACCAAATGCCATGTTGCAGGTGGCCTTATGTGAGAACAAAGGTATGGTTTCTCCTTATTAACACCTGTTTTTCAGACAATGGGACTTTTTTGGCAGGCTTAACTCCAGAGCAGGGACTGCAGGAAAGCACCATTATGAAACCTGTACCTCCATTGCTTTCTCTTCTTGTCTCCTCATCTTTCATCCCCACAACTCTTTGTTTCTCTCTCTCAGACCATGGCTTACTGAACTCTTTCAACTTGGCTTTCCAGTTTTCTTTTTATTCTGGAAACATGGCTCACCTTACCCTCACCAGTCCCTCTGTCCCTACAGCTCTGGTCCCTGTTAAGATTCATCCTAGAACCCCACCTCACCCTCCTGGAGAGCAGGTCAGTGACATGGTTCAGGGACAAGCAGTCAACCATCTACTTCATGCTGATGAGGTAGAGGATCCTGCAGGGTATATCTTACAGGTTCAAAGGTGTAAGACTGAAAAGGGTAAGGATGGGGAGAGAGGCACTGAAGGTGGGCTGCATGGTTAGCACACCACAGAACAGCAGACTGCTGTTGCAAAGGCTACATAAGCATCATCACCTAATACTTTCGATACTACTTGATATTGTGTACGTTCAGAGATGCAGCATACTGCCTAGCTCTTCTGGAAATGGGGAAGGCATGGGGGAGGAGGAAGGAAAGAAAGGTTTGTTACAATTGTTTTGGATATTTACTATCTTCTGTTTTTTATATCCCCTTGTAGTAAGCAAGTAGAGTGGTTACTGTACAACATAAGGCTGACTATTAACTGACAACTAGGCACATTAAATCTGCTTCTTGTCCCCTCAGGCTGTAGTCCCCCACATTTGGCTCAGGGACAACATTTTGAGCACCAGATTCCTCAGCATTACTTGCAGCTGTCAGGGAAAGCAGAGTACAGCGTCAGACGTGACTTGTGGGGCATTACTTCTTCAGTATATTACTGAGGCAGGTGGGTTCTCTGCTTGGGATTAGACATTGGCCAAAAGACATCATAATGAGAAAAGAACAGAAGGTGGAAGACGAGTTAGGTGATCATGAAAGCAGTCTTGCCCAGTACCTGAAAGCTCATCTTTTCACTGCAGCAAGCCCTGAAAAAGAAGACTGCAATTCTTTGCTTCAAGTGCTTTCCACAAACCCCTTCTTTAGGTTCAGGAGAAGAGAGATATAATCTCTGCACTAATGATGATATTATAATGCCAGGCTGCATTTCACAGGATAGCTAGGAAAGCCATGTCTTTGTAACAAAAAACCCCCAGTCTACCAGCCAACCAACAAACCAGTCAAGCCTGGAAACATAAGAAAGTAATTCAGATCACTCAGAGCTATTCACCTGGTTTGCGATAATTGTTGTATTTAGTTTAAAATAATTATTTAAAACATTCTGGAGTTCAAACTAGCTCCACATGACTATTTGTGTTTTAAGTTTGAGAAGAAAAGAAAAAAGAAATACTATCTAGGCTACAGCATACTGCTGATCCACAATCACTGATAAGGCAGATTCCCACTGACAAACTCTGAAGGCATTTATTTCGTACCTTGAGGTATAATATGACAATGGAAAAAGGCTACCTGTTTGCTGGTATAAGGGTCAGCAACAGTAATGCCTCTTCAGCAGAAAAAGAGGGCTGTCCAAGAAAGGAATATAGATACAAAAGTTAGCCTCACAGATAAAATAATCCTGGTCAACCAGATTTGAAATGACACACTCATTTACGAACAGTGTTGTAACCATGTGTGTGCTTGATACTCTCCAGATTTGGATTATAAAGGTTACACATAGATGAGTTAATCCTCTTCAATGCACAACCTGGTTGTGGCTGAGAGAGATGATCTATCTTAAGGGATCTCATCTTCGAATCTCTGCTCTGTATTCAGGAAAGCTCTCTAGGCAGGGCTAACAATCTTCTATAGGCCTGCCTGGAGGAGGAGGAGAAATACCTTTACTGGCCTCTTGCAGCCATCTCAGTTGGGTCAATGGCTTACTTTTCAAATGTAATGGGCTCCCTCAGGTTCACCCTAGTACATTGACGATGTGCTTTCCTTCCTACTGAGTAACTTTTTAATGCTCTGAAAGCTCCATGACTCTCCTAGTTGTGCTGAGAGATGAATACCTGCAGCAGCACAGCTTGCCTTGCAGGTTGCCAAGGCTACCCTGAAAACTCTTTCCTCCTTTTCTCTGATTTGTGTGTTCTTTTAGTGGTACACAAATGTCAGCAGTTGTAACCTACTGTAGAGAGGCATCTGGCAGTGATGGCTGCCACAAAGGAGGAAGCCTTTGGTGAAGATGCTCTGCCAGCAGTGCTATGCAGACTCCCCTTCTCAATTCACATTTTCTTGGCACCTACACCCCTGTCTGACTGACTTTTAAACGGGCAAAGAGTCAACCCAGCAGATGGGCTGGGTGGCAGGCAACCAAGATGCTATGAATGTACATTGTCTGGGTGTGGAGAGTCAAATTGCCAGTCAGGAATATCCAAGTAGCTGCCCATCATACAGATATGTGACGACAGCACAGAGATATGCCATGAATAGCCAAGTTTGAATCTCTTCCTTAACAGCAGCATTCGTAGACAGAAAAAGTGCAGCAAAGTGGCATTGCAGCTGACCACACTTGGGAGGAATCCAGGAGGGAATTGCAGTGGAGAAGCAAGTCCAGATGAAGAACAACTTTCCTCTTATGAAAGGACTGTCAATGTCCTGCATCGCGATACCATCTGGCGTCACAAGAAAAGATTTCCTACAGAACAAGGCAAGCAACAGAGGGAGTTTATCTTTTGTCTCTTGGGAGCCCTTTAAAATTAGTACAAAAAATCTAATGCATTAAATGTTTTTGCTAAACGGCTCAATAAGCTTTGTATGGTATGCAATGGCCTTTGCATGCATGGTGTGAGCAGACTAGCTTAGCAAGTCTAGTTACCAAGGAAACAGGTTTTAAACTTGAAACATAGGTAGTCAAGATGACAAAGAGCTCTTACACTTTGGGGGAATGTGTCTCTCTTTTGAGGAGGGCATGTGGAAACTGGCTTTCAAAATCCTTCTTGCTGTGGTCACGGAGCTGGTGGAAAATATTGCACTGCTGACCCTGACTCACTGGTCTAGCAGGGAAGGAAACAGAATATATAACAAAAGATATTACACAGCATTGCCTAATGCTTTACCTTAAAAGAAAGCAAATGAGGGTGTTAATTAGACAAGCACTTCCTTTCTGTCAGGGAGCCAATCCATCATATTTTTCTGTCCTGAAATGAGGAGATCTTTTTAAAAAACATGAATCTTTTAAGCCCTTATGCTATGCTTTATAGGAAGAAGAAATTGATCTCAGACATTCCCTTACAGACTGGCACTGAACATAAAGTGTCTTTCTTCCAGAGCATATTCATTAATTCCTTCTCTCAAGCTGACCTTGAACGGATTTGATTAAATGATTAAAATAATTTCATCCCCAAATGACAGTTTGTGGGACAAACTTAATTAAGCTCTGGGATTGAGGAATGGAAAAGCGTGTGCTACAGTTCTTGCTTTGTATGTGTTCTTATGCTTAAATAACCACATGAGGGCCATTGTAAGCCCCTGCAATATGTTGGACATCTGGCCTCCCTGATTCCTCTCAACCTGATGGGCTCCCAGCCAGCCACCCCCCTTCCCTGAAAGCAGCAACTCTACCTGCACTGTGAGCAGAGTCCCTGATCAGCATCTTCTCATTTCAGAGTCTCTCCAGAATATACAAACTGGCCACAGAGAGCTTGAAAACTCATTTGGTGCATGTAATAAAAGGGAAGGAATTCTGCTAAATTCATTGTCATCTCATCATTTACAAAATGATACAAAAAAAGTTACACCCTCTGTAGGATAGTGCAGTGAAATTTGTGAAATTCTTACTTTTCCGCCTCTGTGTTTGATCAGCCTGTCTACACTGTCAAAAACCTGAATCTGATTTCTCTGCTAAAATAGGACCACCAATTTTGGAGCAGCAGTGAAATATTAATGCAGGTTGAGTTCTTCAGTATTGTTTCTTTTACATTTCTCAGATAATTTTATCCTGGCAGTTTGGAAGTATGGGACTTAATTTGCTAACATTCACACTGCATCTAGTCCTGTTGTAGGGCCTCTGGTGCTAGCAGTGTTGGACATATCATTTAAATAAGGCCTGAGAGAAAACTACAGTGGACTTAATACAATGCTCAGTAATAACTAGCCATTTTATTGACTTCAGTGGGGTTGCATAAAAATAACTGCTAGCAAAACTTGGCCCAAAAACTTAAAAAAAAAAAAAGAAAAAAGAAGAAGAAAAGAAATCCTTAAACCACAAACAGTATGTGGTTCATTTTGCAAACAATTACTTAACTCACCAGTATATCAATGATTAAAACAAATCTCCCCCATTCCCCAGCCTGCAACAACAAAAAAGGACTAGGACAGCAAAATTGCCTACACAGGGTAAACAGCACACAAATAAACTAGAACAGGAAAAACATATTAATGAATCTTCTTTTAAGAGGTAAACAAGATGCTGGCTTCTTGCCAAGGAGGCATGCATGAAAATCAAGCCAGGAATCCCTGAAAGCGCAGCAAAGCAGCCAATAAAGCCTTAAATGAGGCAGACACAATCTGAGAGATGGCTGCACCACACACACACAGTGGAGGGGCAAGCTGAGGGGCGAGTGGCCCACCTTGGTGTGGGGAAGCTGTGTGTATTGCCAGGGGCCACTTTCCTCCACCAGTCACCTTTGAGGAAGCTGCTAAAAGACATCAAAGGGTCCCGTTCTTGCCCCTCCCTCAGTGGGAAGAATTAGCTGAGGCTGAGTTTGATGGTTTGTGACATTTCCCACTGGTGTGGCTGGTTAGAGATGAAGCAGCTTGAGCAGAGTCTAGCAGATAATGCATCTATCCCATTAGCCTTCCCTGTCCCAGTGGCTGGGGAGAACAGCATCCATTTCTACACTGCTTCTGTATCCACCACCATAAGGGATATGGTGCTTCACGTACAATGAAACACTCTCCTATATAACACCAACTCTCTCCTTATCTTGTTTGGAAGTTTCTCTTTCTTCTCTTGAAAGGCTCAAGAAAAACCTGAAATGCAAAGGAAAGTACAAAAAAGGCTCACTTTTCTTTTCCTCAAGTCAGTCATTGTCCAAGAGCCACCTTGCAGATTAATGCACTGAGACAGGGGTTCAAAAGATTTTGGCCCTCACTGTATCTCAATCCTGCATATTAAGCAATTGGCTGTACGGTTGCACTCAAAGAATATCCTGGGTTGCATCAAAAGAAAAAGCAGGTCAAGGAGGTGGTTCTCACACTCTATTCTGCTCTTTTGAGACCCCACCTGAAGTGCTGCATTCAGCTCTGGGGTCCCCAACATCAGAGGGCTGTGGACCTGCTCAAGCAAGTCCAGAGAGGCCTATAGAGATGATTAGAGGGCTGGAGCACCTCTCCTGTGAGGACAGACTAAGAGAACTGGGCTTGTTCAACCTGGAGAAGGGAAAGCCCAGGGGAGACAGTATAGCAGCCTTCCAGTAACCGCAGAGGACCTACAAAACCCTTCCTGGAGGGAGACATTTTACAAAGGTGTGTAGTGGTAGAATAAGGGGGAATTGCTTTAAACTGAAAGAGGCGAGATTTGGGTTAGGTATTAGGAAGGAATTCTTCTTTGTGAGGGTGGTGAGACACTGGCACAGATTTCCCAGAGAAACTGTGGCTGCCCCATATCTGGTAGTGTTCAAGGCCAGGCTAGATGGGACTTGGAGCAACCTGGTCTAGTGGAAGGTGTTCCTGACCAGGGCAGGGGGCTTGGAACTGGAAGATCATTAAGGCCCTTTCCAACCCAAATCATTCTACATTTCTAAGGTTATATGATAAATGCATGTGCTAAGAGAGGCACACAACAGCAGTTCAAGCTCTAAGGCAGGAAGATTAAATCCTTAGTGGCTGAGATAAGTTGGAGGTCCACTTGAATTTCTGATTTCATTCAGGGGACAACTGATCTTCACCTTGCAAATATTCTCTGTTAGAGGACAAGTAAAATAGTCACGCACTCATTAGCAAAACAAAGCCAACCAACCAACATCCTCCGAATACATGTCAATTGGTACACCAACATCTGTCAAACTATATTTGAATGGACACAAAACGTGAGATTTGTTGTGTAGTAACAAGTATAATTAGGCCTTTATCACAGTATCCATTGTTAAAAATGGAATGCTGCTTCTGCAGAAGAGGAAAACCAGAGCATTTCACTGAACAGCATGGGAGAACTTCACCCACAGAGCAATGATGCATCTCACACTGTATAGATATATCACTGGTATATTGTTGCTTTACCCATCAATTTGAGGACAACAACAGCATAAAATAACAGCATTGCTGGAGCTTAGAATTTGCCAGAAGGCAGGCAGTTCAATGGCTGGGGAAAGTAAAGGTGAGTCCAAACATAAATGAGGCTCTTCTGACCATGACCCCTGGATGTTTGTCCCAATCTGCATGTCTGTAAATGAAAAGCCAAGATCAAAGTGTAATCCGGCAATGAAGTCCTCCAAATACATCACATACCAAGTGTGTTTGTTCAACAACAAAAGAGTAAGTTTCCAAAATGAAAATTATGCTGTCTTGAACTTCTTTGTAGAACTACATCTCTGGTTTTGAAGGCATGAGACTACAGCTGCTCAATTAGAAATCTCATTTCCTTTATTCCTTTAGAACAGGAAAATCCTGAGGTCTGTTACCTTCTGAGAAACACAAAGTCAACAAAGTAATGAAATGTTTATACAATCCAATTATTTCCTGTGAAATATTAAAACCATTATTTTATTAAAATAATATAGAATCTAGCACTTGGATATTACTCATGCTGCATCAAAGGCAAAGAATGAAAATATTCCTCTTTTGTCAAGTCTGTTACTAAGAAAAGACTACTCAAAGTAGAAACACCTTCCATATTTGTTATTTAGATAAATAAGATTAAATTTTAACCTTTACTCTTCTGTAACCTTTAAAGAAACATTCATTTGTCTCCAGCTGAAATGAATATTGGCTTGCTTTTTTGGTTTATTGGCTAAAGGCACAGACTAGCCTGAAAATGCCTCTCTGCTTGCATGGACACATTGAATAGGAACAAAAAAAAAGTCATTTAAAAGCAGTTTAGCCTTGAGAAAATGGGCAGTCATTGTGAGGTTTCGCATTCTAGGGGAAAAAAAAAAAAGGTTCTTCATGTATCCCACTTAGGAATCAAGATATTTATACACAGCAGCTTGATAGACATGACAAATTACTGACTATAATTACATTTCTTGTGGTACTGCTCAAAGGCAATCTAACACCACAATACAGAAAAGTCTTCCGTGGACATAAGGTTTAAAAACCAAAATATCAAAAATATATAAACAACCTCCTAAACAACATTGAGTCAGAGCTTCAGCTGCAGGAAATCACCATGAATGCAATAGTGGCGTATTCCTAATCTGCAGCCACTGAAACTGTGGCCCCAAGGTTTATCTTTGAGCAACAGCTTGTGATATTTAAACTGCAAATTGGCAGCAGTAAAAGGGCAATCGGGTAAGTACATCGTAGGTGATCTGGGTGACCCTACTAAAGGCGAGTTCAGTGTGAACTTACTTTCCAGTCTCTGTGTTTATGCCCTGATCTCATGGCAAGTGTGAGATAATTCAAGGTAATCACTGATCAGTAGGGAAAGGGTAAACATCTCACAGTTACCACTGGGTTAGATTAAGCAAAATGATAGACATGGTAGCGGTGTTGCTGCATTCCTTATTTCTCCCCTATCTCCATAGCCTGTTTAAGTATATACACATTCACATGAACCGTGACAGCTTTACCCAGGTTTATCACACAGCTGAAGTAATGGCATAATAACACACACCCCGCCCCTCCCTTTTTGGTCCTTTTGCAGGATGGCAACGTTTGTCTGAAAGTGACAAGTTTGATTGTTTTCAATTTTTGATAACCACAGGTTGCTTTGTCACACTGACCAGCTTCATCCCTGATGCCTGAGGAGTAGTGGGAGCCCTGCTCCGAGGCCCCACAGGGGGTTGACAGTCACACCTGATGGTTCCTCTCCTGTGAAGTGGAAAGCATTTGTATCTCCTGATACGAAATGGTACTGCCCACAACTGTCAGAGAGGTTGATCGTGGCTTTGCTTTGGTTTTGGTTTTTTACTGGTTGTTATTTTTTTTTTGGTTTTTTTTTTTTTATTAATCATGTTGAATAAGTAGTCTCACCTGTAATTGGATAAGAGGACTCCCAAGCAAATGATCTGAGTTTTAACTGAGTAACCAGTCTCATCAGTTTCTTTCTCTTCAACACTTGCATCTAGATCAGGTCAGTTGCCAGTGAAGGGACAATGTCACAGAAATTATCTCCTTCTTTTTCTTTCCCCAGGGGTAACTTCTCTGTCAATTAGAGTCATAATGTATTGTAGCAGCACACATTTAGGTTGCGCCTTGGACACCTTAAAAGGGATACCTGGGAGACCTTTTCACAGTCACTTAGTGTACAAATTTGTCCAAAAAGCCATTCTGCCTGGGTGAAAGGGGAAATTTTAAAGGAAATAGGAGAATGCATTAACTCCACTGTTTTAAGGTCAGACTTCTTACAAAAATATTCTGGTGGAGACATAGTAAATTCATCCCTTTATACACATTTCATCATTTGATCTGATATTTTGAATTAAGGGCAGGTACAACTCAGTCCACTTTTTGGGAGGGAAATCAAAGTCATATTACAAGAACTAAGTCTGGACCCTTTTGCTTGGGCAGAATTCCCACATCAGAATTTGTCTGAGATAGAATGGTAGAACTGGATGTTCCCCTCTGCAATACAGCTTACTCACACTTATGAATGAATTGGGAAGTAATAACTGCATTGTTGGGTACACCCACATTTTCAGACAGGTTCCTTATTTAAAGAGAAAGAAAACCATTTTTAGGAGCAGTAGCAGAAATTTCAAAGGTTGAGACAGAATAATATATTAATGTTTAACTCCTATCAAATGTGTGAGTTCAATCTGACTGATCTGCCTGCAGCAAACACATTTCCAAGTCAGGAAATCACATTCCTTTATCTAGACCCTCCTTGTATTCATATTAATGGATGCTTCAAGGTGTGTCTCATTCCATCCTCTGTCTCCTCCATTTACAATATGTAAACATAGCCTGATGTTTATGTTCTTTCTTGTGTAAAAGCCAGTATTTTGGCAGTAGTGCTCCTCACCTTCTAGACATAACTTTTACATTCACTTTAGCACTTACTAATGCATTTTTATGACAGTGTTTATTACTCATTTTAAACAGAGGAGCAAAGAGAAGATGCAAACAGACCCTGTAAAGAAATACTGATGACCAGGTAGGCTTTGCAAAAACATGTGGCAGCCATAAGCTCAACTCATGACACTGTGTTGCCTAATAATATGGAAAAAAATATGAGGTCAGAGCTCATAAGAAGCAATGTTCTGTGTCATACGCATCCCACAGGCAATATTTTCCCCATCCCTAGCTTAAACATTGTAAAACATGTTTGGTCTGATATAAAGATTGGACACATCACAATAATAAATAAAAATTAAAAAACAAACAAACACACACTCCCTCAAAAAACAAAACAAAACAAAACAAACACCCTCAAAAAACAAACAAAAAATCAAAACCCAAACAAACAAAAAAACAAACACAAAAACCAAAACCCTGCAAAAAAAACCCCAAACAAACAAAAAACTAACCAAACAATCAAACAAACCAAAACCCTCTCTTCCCTCTTACTTTGGTAGGCCATTGCTTCTAAGCACCAGGGCATAGGTAAGTGCTCAAGGTAAATTCATTCCATGCTAGGATGGTATGGACCTGTATCAACCCGTTCTGGAACCCTGTACCACAAAAAGAAAACCAAGATTCCCAAGGAGGTTGAAAGCCATGGACTGCTTTGAGGTTCTTGAGAAGAGCACAAGGACACTGAGCACCACTCTCACATCAGTGCAAATCGCTCTGTTTGGAAGCAGCCTACATCACACCAACCTGTGCTGTGGGTGGGCTGGGTATCCAAAGGTTTTCCTTTATGCTTTGATTATCAGAAATTAAACCCACCAAAATCTGACATTGAATTTGCAGATGTCTTATCATTCTCCTTCTGTGATATCATAATGTACCACCCACATACACTGTTGACAGTAGGAGAAGATACTGTGTATGTCTCCAGAGAGATTTCAAAGGCTAAAGCAATTGCTCTTCAAGGATGTAAGCACCCTAAGATCCACAATGTATCACTCTGCCTCCCCTAGCTCAGCCTGCAGCTAAGACAGGCAGGACGGTGGGAGAAGAAACTGAATGTTCTCTCTTGAGCAGCATATACATTGTATGTAGCTTATGTCCGCACTCCGTGGCTTATACGGACACTGCAGCAGCCACAGGATGATCCTACGGCAGCGACAGAACTGCTCTTTTCTACACAAGTTCCTTTCAGAAAAAGAACCTAATCTTGCCACAGTGAGCCAGGTTTTGTCCTTCTAAGACAAAGTTGTGTGAGTACAGTCCTTCAGCCATCCCCCAAACATAAGGAAACCATGAAAGTACCAGCCCACTTAGTGGTAGATATAGCCACATGAAGCAAGATGCTTGAATGGACATCCAAGTGTTTTTATGAACCTGCTGTTGTTGTCCCCTGCCCCTCATCACCGTAATCCCTGTTATGAAGGAGTCAGGGACTCTTGCACAGGTCATTTACCTGGGTACAAGGAACACTGAAAAAGAGTCATTTATACATGTATAAGGGACATTCCTACTGACCAGGAGCCAGTCAGGCTATGGTGACCCTGTGGTGCCTATGACTGCACCCTGGAGGCCCTGCATAGAAGCCAGCAGATGAAAATACCTAAACAGCGCATTAGGCTCCCGTTCACCTTGTACCAGTGTGACTATACAGCACATATAGGCCAAGCCTGTTCCCACGATATAGGCTGCCATAAGGACTCCTATGGCCTTCTACAGACTTTTAAAACTGGAATTAAAAATAAAGACCAAATTCTGCTCCTAGTTATTTCCTGAAATGTAGACAACTTGCCTTTATAATTCTGATTTTTTACTGTTAAACAAGATTTAAACTTATTTCATGACATTTCATGTTTTATAAAAGTTAAAAGGAAAGCAGGTAAGTATTTGCAGAGCAGTAAGATTTGTTCAGAGAAAGTGTGTTTCTGTTTAGAAGAGAAGAAACTGACTTTATGTAAACAACCAGAGAAACCACCCTATCCCTAGAGAAAACAGGCACAGAAATACTTTACTCCTTTCATAAATAATGTATTTTATTGCATATGGCTATTAAGGAGAGCATCCATGATCAATACAGACTAAATACAATACACTACTCTAGTTCCATTTATTCTGGTCTCCAGCAGCATCACATTTATCCTTATATACAGCGTGTACATTGGAAGACACAGCAAGATAAGTTAAGTCTCTTGTCATATCACAATAGCAAGAAATATATTTAACATCTTGATATTCAGAAACAATACGTACCCAAAAAGAAAACACTGCTTAATAACTGTTAAGGTTATATAGCAAAAAATATTTTAAATTTAAGGTAAGTCAGGCAAAATGTACAAAGACCCAATATACATTGTGAAGTTTTAGCAAACATAACATTTATACATTTTGGTTCCATTCTGTAAACTAAATTAAGAATGTAAGTATTGCATATGCCTTTGTGAGATATACAGGATAGAGAAGAATTGACTATATTGTCAAGTTTTTGTTTTGAAGTTTCGGTATGCATTTTAGCCATTTGTTTTAGTGGCATGATTTCTTAATTGGTACAGAGGGCTACTTCAAAATAGAAGCTCATAACATTGAATTCAGCAGGTACCACATTCAGTGCTATGGGGGAAATCAGACAGAAAATGCCAAAGGTATTTGATTTCTTTTTTGTAGTTCCAGACTTGAACAAGCAGCATTTTAGAATGTTTTAGAACCATTTATAGTATTATTAATGAAAAAAAAAAATCAAACAGATCAGATATTTAAACTGATTTTAGATCTAATATTGGATAAGCCTATGCATTGCTGTGATTTTTAAACCCCAAAAATTACACTGAAAAATAAAGTGTGTCATGGGGTAGGGAAGGAATTAGTTTACATTCATCTTTGTCTTGTAATACAATCCTCAGCTCTAAAAGTTCAGCATGTAAGCAGGAAGACCGCACTGCCATTCATTATAGTTGTTAGACATTGATTCTCATCTTCCTCAGAAATAAAAATTCCCAAAAGATAATGCATTGTTAATAGTGAAGTACAGGTTCCACCTAGCACAATGATTTAAAGCAAAAAAGTCTCACCCAACTCATAACTTAGCAATACTTACACGTCTATCAGAGCAGGCACTGGGGAGGTACCCTTAACATGTATACAAACAAATTTATCAAAGGAGAAACAAGGTGGCATGACATTCTGCTAGTCTGGTGCAACAGTTGTATGTGACCTTTGTGACAGTAGCTGCCACATCGCTTGGATTTTCAAGGTAGCTTTGAAAAGAACTCAGGATAAGTGACTGCAGTGGTTCTTTTTCCCTGTAATAACACCTGCAGCTACAATGGTGCTTTCCTGGTAAAAGGCAAATATCAGGGCTTTCTAAATGGCAAGATAATACTGTGTTAATATTAGCGCTTGAATTTGCCCGATACCATTATCATCCCTGCATTCCTAGCATGCTTATGTGGATTTTTGGTTACAAGAAATGCAGCTAAGAACAGGGTTAGCTGACAAAAATGAGCTTGTAAATAGGAGTAAAGGCTTTTGCAATCTGAAGTACCTACATTAACACCTACATAGAGAGGATTAAACAAGTCTGTCAAAGGTACAGAGAGATACCCCCAATACAGTTGGATGTTTTTAACTTATGTTGCTTCAGTTATACATTTTATTTTTTTTTTTAACTACTCTGAATCCTCTGTCCAAGTCCGAACCACAGAGTTTCATCCCATTTTAGACTTTTCAGTGCCCTGGTTAGGCTTTGTCTGAGGAGTAAACCCTGCGGCTAGTGATTCACAACCCATCAGCAGCAGCTGTATGCGTTGCAAGTTCAGTAAGGCTGACGACCATTCTTGAGAGACTCAGCATAGAGATAAAGAAGATCCTGTCATACACCAACACTGTAAATCCGGCTTTACTTTGAACTGAGGTAGTACTGTGGTAGGCTTGAAATTATGCCAGTAAATACCAGATCTTACTGCTTCAGCAGGTGTTACAGAATCCCCTAATATGCTGAAGAATAAATACAGTTTATCTTTGCAGAAAAAAGAAATGAAGGCATTGGCTGTTAGTTAAAGAGGCCGGCAGAAAAGTTCCTACGAGCTAAAGAGCATCTCCAACTTCTGTCGCAACAGCAGCAAAATGATACTGTAGATGCCATGGACAGGTAATAAGTTAGGCAGGTTGCTCTCCCTTCCTCCCAGGTTTGTTGCACAGTTTAGTCCACAACAGTTAAGCAACTGCCCGGACCAACAATAACATCAACAATGAAACGTAAACCTTAAGCAGCTTCAGTTACAAAAACCAAAACAAAAAACCCAAGACAAACAAACAAAAAGGTATATGCCGAGCAGCTTCCTTGAATGTTGTACTCTGTTGTTTGAGGTCATGGTGAGAAAACTAACTCCTTCACTCTGAAAAGAAAAATGAAAGAAAGTCAATAAAAGCTGGAAAAAAAAAAAAAAAAAAAAAAAAAAAAACAGGAAAAAAAAAAAAAAAAGAAAATCACATTTACAACTTAGAAACACCAAAAATACCACAGGGAGACTATTTAGAATGGGTTTCATGGGGGAGGGAGGGGGAAGCTATGCAATAACTGCTTTTGTATTGGTATACATAATAAGATATTGCAGAAGTGTACTCCCCAGTCCAACACCACCTCTTTTTTTTGGAACATTTTGGCTGTGGCTCTTCAGATGAGCAAACCCTGAGAGACACAACTGGTTGAAAACACAACATACCCACCACCTCACCATCACACACACCACCTCCCCCACCCAGTTCAAGTTGTGACCATCACTGTTTGCACCTGTGGAAAAGAAAAGAGGTTGCAGAAAGTAGGCACAAAAATCAACTGTTTTTTAGTCAGCTGTCTATTCCCAGACCTTAAAATAAGACTATATGTTCTAAAAACATATAAGCAAAGTACAGAAGAAAGCATCTCTAACTGACTTATGTGATTTACTAAGTAACTTTTGTTTCAGAAGTAAAAAAGTGGTTAGGTGTGCAAATGGAAGGAATCTTCTCTGGATTACTGAATACAAAGCTGTTTTAAACAGTCCAGGTGATTACAAAGTAACCGACCCTCATTTAAAGAACACAGCTGACTCCCTCCATGATTTTTTTTACTGCAAAGTATTAATGGATGGTATGTGTCACCGCCATAAAGGGACATTATTATACTGATGAATTCACAACTCAGTCATTAAAAAAAGAAATCATCAAAATTTTCTCAGCATGTTGTTTATACTGTAGACCTTTCCTGTTCGATATACTGTTTGGAAAGAGCAATGCACAAACAGTAGTGAACAGAACACCGAGACTGTACATTTTACATGACAAAACACTGCCACCTCATTTCAAAAGGTGCCAAATAAGTGGTAAATTCCAATACAACATCAGGCTGGTACATTATATTCATACTATATGCTATTCACAATGTCTAGTTCACATGATAGTTTATAGCAATATTTTTTGTTGTATGCTGTTGACCCCAAGTTTACAAGTTAGATGAAGATTATGGTTAAAGATGTACTATACAGGTTTTCCTAAAAATTTAAGTTATTTGAAACATTACGGGAACTAACACTGTTACTTAGTAAAGTCTATGAAGTACATAATCTGTTTATTTTGAATATACTGATACAATTACTCAGTATTCTTGTGTATTTTTAGTATCTTTGGGACCATAGAACCATAATAAATCATATATATAAAACCTGGATGTCAAAGTAAGCATAATACTTATGTGTGCAAGTTTCAACCCATGTAAGCCTCTGATGCACCAATACAAAGGCTTTTCCTTCAAGTCTACATAAAAACAAAGGTTGACCTATCTTGATAGTTGAGAATTGTTAAATTGCCACTGAATCTCTCAGAGTTACGGTTTACTTAAGGAATTAGTCCTGCTGGAATCAATTGGAGCCACTACATGATCAGATAATTAGGATATTACTTAGAATTTTATTTCATGACACCGCTTGAGATGAATTAATAGCTTGTCAAAAGGAGACTGAAAGGACAACATCTCATTGCCCCTGCTCATTGCCATTTATTTGCTGCCACTTTTCTGATCAGGCACCAAGTCAAATCTACCCATTAATCTTCAGAAAATGAGCTGTCATTGTTTGGGCTGGGGGGTGTTTCAGATTAAAAACTTGAACTGGCTTACAATGCAATCAAGGGAGCCCCAAAACTGCCGTAACCATCCTGTGAGGTTGTGTACAAGAACATTTGGCAAGACAGATGCCCCTGCAAAAGCAGCAGAGATGCCTCATTTGAGGAAGAGCTAGCTAACAAATCACTTTGTTTCAACTTTTGTTCATGGAAGTAGTATAAACATATCATATAGGCAAACAAGTGAGTGTTTAAAGATACATGCTGACTCTGTGTTATGGTTTTCCTTTTCCAAATGGATACCAACCTGACAACTGAATTTAGGTTCTCAGAGGTGGCCACATGATAGCAAAAGCCAAATAAAGTTAAGGAAAAAAAAAACCAAAAAACAAAAAACAAAAACCCAAAAAACAAACAAACAAACAAACAATATTTCAGATAGGGAATCAGAGGAAGACGGTTTTGTACATGCAAACACAAACAAGCATGTTTCCAGAAGTATGTCAGCCTAAGCAGTCATCAGGGAGGATTATTAGCAACTGCATAAACCTGCCATTGTTCTTACAGCACAACAGGTACTTTCCAGCCAGAATTAAACTGGAGCAAGTGAAGTGGCCAATGCTTCAAAGCACTTCCAAACTTGGTTCACAGGGTTTTGTAGTTGACAGTGGGACTGTGGGCACAAGCCTAAATGCCTGTAATGCAATAAACACATCATCCAGTGAGTCTCTAATGCTGACCTAGAACTCAAAGCCCAAAACACAGTTTTCAATAATGAAGCATTTTCTCCTGACTTCAATAAACTCTGAATCAGGTTTTGAATAAGCTTTGGATCAAGAAAGTAAAAATAACTACTGCTACCACTTGATCCACATAACAGCAATGACAGCTTCAGAGGAAGCCTACTTGAAAGAAATAAACCACAAGTTCCACGTTAAAGTGAAAGATTTTTAAAAAAAAAAAAAAAAAAAAAAAAAAAAAAACCAAAAAAACCAAACAACCAACCCCCCCCCCCCAAAAAAACCTCCACAACAATAAAAACACAACCCCCCCAAAAAAAAACCCCACAAAACAAAAAACGAAACCTAAGCAAACAAGAACTCAATATTGCTGTTAATTTTTGCTTCAGTGATTAATAGCTTTTACTTATTTCAAGCCTCAGATCAACATTCCACTTACAGAACAAGTCACACTACCAATACATTGTCTTTACCCAGGAACTAAACAAAATTCCTACAGGATATGAATATATTCATTGATAACCTCATTGTCCATGGGCACACACAAATCAAAACACAAAGTCCAGCACTGTGACAATACTCAAGTTTCCTTTAGGTTTGGAGCTTTATCATGAAAAGCATCCATGATCACTACTGAGTTTCCAAAACTACTTGAAGTCATCTGATTCCACCAGTGCTTCTTGGGGAATACATAAACACACACAAAAATTGCTAGGAAACTACCAAATACTCAAAGACTTGTTAAACATTCTGTAAAGAGAATATGATGGTTAGTCAATTAAAGAAGATCAAGTCTGCTTATTAATTTTTAAAGTCAGTAAGCAATGAATAAAAATTTTCTTAATTCCTAAAAATAATTCTCCTCTGCTAACAAGCACACAGTACATGGCAAAACACATTGCTGGTTATTCATAACCAGCGAATTTATTCCACTGGTAGTGTGACTGCCAGAGTGGATCAGCACTGGATGCAGAATCCCCAGCTCTGCAACAGGCTTCTGCCCTGACTTCAGGAAAATCACTTGGCAGCTTTGTCCCTTTGTTTCCCTTCCCCATGCTGTTGCCAAATCAACCAAGGCTCTGATCCCACTAGCTAACTTTTCCTAGAAGAGAAATCCTATTGACACAACTCAATCTGGAGGTTAACAACACTTACATCCATGGGCATAATGACAGGCCATTAGGTGGCACAGCCCAAGGAACTGAATTCCATCTATAGTGAGAAGTAATTGCTTCCCACCACCTCCCTTAGGAATAGATTCAGGGTCCTGGATGAGGCCCCTGGCTGGGCAAAGACAAATGTCCCCCCATCAGAAAGCTGCACTGCCTTCCCTACTCCCCAGCTCTGTGCATCATACCTGGAACTCTGCAGGAGATGGGCTTACAGGCACCTGCCCAAGTTGTAGCCCTGCACCTCAACAGCACCTTCCCTATGCCTAGAGCAGTTGGTATCAGCAAACAAGCAGAGCAGGGAGGCAAGCAGCAGGGGCAGAGGGTAACGGGAGACAGTATGGGTCCCATGGTCATAAACCCATGCCAACCTGGCACTAACAGCAACAGGAGATGACCTGAACTGCAGTCTTTACAGGAGGGATTATAGGATGCACACATGCACATTATAAGTTCATAAATTTGGCCAAGCACCCCAATGCAAATGCAGTGTGCCTGCTCCCTGGCATGCTACTGGGGAGGTGTACAGAAGGAGCCAAATCCTGACCTGGCTCTGACTCTCATCAAACAATTTAATGAATACTATACTTAATACCAAGCAGATAGGTAAGTAACCCTGCTAAAAATAGCAGAATTCATGCGCTGAGCTATGGCTCTCCACAATTCCAGGGAAACTGAGCTCTGAGCAGCAGGACTGCTCATACCAAATAAAGCTGAGCTTCACCATCATCACAGGAAAAGGTTTCAATCAACTTAAGCATTCACCTTACCAACACTTCCCAGGAAAACATAGTGTGCTCTAATAGTTTACAAAGACTATGAATAATATCAATCCAAAGTAAATGATTCCACATTTGATGGGGAAAACAAATTAAACTGTGAAATGAGAAAGACACGTTGTTATTATATTTTTAAACAAGTCAGGGTTGATCATAATTGGAGACATGCTGCCCCAAGTAACTAGGCTCTTCTGGTATGTTCTTCCACTAAGAAACAGTACACATTGTTATTTAAATATGTCTCTGGTGGCTTATGAATTTAGGAAAGCAAGCATTGGGTCAACATAGATTCTTCATGACTGACACTAAAAAAAATAAAAATCACTGAATATCTTTGAAGAAGTAAAATAAGGATTTTGTGGGCACAGTTCTCTATATTAAAATGAGCTTCACAGTACTTTAACCTCTTTGTCAAATAGTTAAAAAATCATAACATCTTGAATTGCATTAAGATAACCATGGGGAAAGAGACTATCTTCTACTGTGGGAAACAAACCACTAGATTATCTGGAAAAAGATGGTGGTACATGTCAGCACCTGCAAGTACTTCTTTTTCTTTTTTGTCCTAGCATATGCATGAGAGTCTAAAATGTTCATCTGATGGCACAGACCAATCTCCACAATTTATAATGTCTGTCAACTTCTATCCATAGGTATTGAAATATCAAAGTCATCTGTGCTTGATACTATATATTTACACAACTAACACTTCTTTTACCTGCAATACTTACACTACAGTTTAAGCAGCTGAGTCTACAGTAGAAGTACAGATGACTAGGAGGGCTATGCTTAGTTGACTTTAGAATTTGATATAATTTGTGTTTCATATCACTTTGTCAAGCTTCTTAAGATTTTGTAGTATGAACAACTAAACATTAAAATGTAATTAGGTGGAAAATAAAGGATTTAACTTACTAATATCATTATAATGAATTTATAGCTAAAGTGTCAGTCCAGAAATACATTTCCCATATCAATTATAATAAAAATAGGCACTTCAAATTTAAAATTAAGAAACTAGACATGCTCATTTTTCCCAGGATTAATTTAATGCAACTGCTATTATATCTCTTAATTTCAGAGCTGCAGCCACTGTCTACTATTAAATAAGTTTGCAAAGATGTGATTTAATCCCATGATTAGGGATAAAATAAATTAGACAAAAAAACCCCTCAGTATAGTAATATCTGAAATTTGTTCACTTATCCTCTCCTTTGCAAATTGGGTATACAACCATTCAAACTCATTAAATGCAATTAAACAAAACCAAGCTGTTTTCCAAGAGCAAACAAAATAGTAGAAAAAAAAATGTTCGGTCCTTTTGGTCTTCCATTGGGAGTCTGCAGGAGGGACAGAAATGCACAAGCAGAAGCAGATGTGGAAACTATATAGAAAATTTGCAACTGAAAAGCTTAGTCTGTGGCAGCCAGCCAGAGAGCCACTCAACAGTTCACATGCACAGGATTTAACCACTGTGGAACAAGAAGTCACGTTCTTATCATGCAACTGGAATTGCCTCCCACCTTACACTCATCACACCATTCCTTTATAAGTGCAGATTCAAAACCCAACACTGCAAACATGGCCTCTATTAGGCAGCTGGCTTCATTTTTACACCTCCTTCCATCACATGAGGGAGAGAAGCAGCTCTTCCCAGGAACAGACTGACAGCAATACCCAAACTCCAACAACATTACTTTGCATACAAAGTGAGGCTGGAAGTTGCTTAAGAGACAATTTTTTTGCAAAACAACATGCTCACCTTACAAGTGATGAAGTGCAAGGGAGGAAGGGATTGGTGACTAATATACTGAATGATCTACTAACCTCATCTTCAGAGACACAACAAAAACAACTGAATTAGCTTGTCTGCCCCTGCAGCATAAACTAGGCAATACTCAGCTAACTTCTGCCACCCCCAGTGTGTATCTCTGCATCTCTGACCTACTCACCCTATGAGGAGCTAGTCATTCTAGCTCCTTATAGCCAAGGAGAAGAAACAGGCACTTCTAAGCAACATATTTTCTGCTCTATTTCATGTTAGGCTCAGATGAATAAGTTATGAAATTCAGTCTTGCAAGTTTACAAGTTATGAAAGAACACCAAGTCTCTGAGGTGTAACTTGGTATTCATTTTAGAAGCAGAGACCAAATCCTTTCACACACCTTTACAGCTGCTTTAAAGTTTGCTGAACTGGGATGTCACAGGCATATCTGTCCCTCTTCTAATACATATCAATAATCACTAAAAAAGGCAACAAGTTCTGACAAGGATGAAGAGCTCACATAACTGCACACTGAAAAGCCATCAGTGTTGGTGGACCTATTTCCGGAAGGTAATGGTGGTGGGGGAATATAATCATTCTTCTGGTTAGCTCCACATGCGTGAAACTGGCTGCCATTCTAGGTATCAGTGCCCAATACCAAAGTCCAATGGTTTTTTCTGAGCCACTAGGTTACCTCCATCCACATGCCTGAACATGCAATGTTAAAGTGCTCTCAAAGAGCTTAAAAGCATTTTCTCTCTCTCACTGGGGAGAAAAAGCAATTTCTTCCAGTGATTAAATTGAAGAATTCATATTAAAAATTTAAATATTCATGGGAACAGGGATAAGGACTCTTGTAAGTTGTGGGAAGTCATGTCCATTCTCCCTTTCCATTACAGTGGATATCTAATTATTCCATGAAAACAGCTTCAGCAAGAAAGAACTAAATAACTCTACCAAAGAATGTATGGCTAAGACACAACAGGAATGGGGAGGTGGGAAAGAGAATTGAGACTTTTTTTCAGCCAGGCAATGCTGGTCAGTCCTGGGTGAGTGCTCTAGCCATGTAAATATTGTGAGCAGGGGAACAGAAAAACTTCATCCAGGCTTTCTTTGAAAGACTGATCCCTGCCTCCATCATTGCCAAAAGGGATTAGGCACCTAATATCAAAACAGGTTTCAGATTTACAGAGTATTTATGGAGACTGGAGCATTCCTCTGTTCCAGAGGAAGACATTTATCCTCCAGAAATGTCTTAAAACACAAGGTTCTCGTCAACTTTCACAGTCAGCTACCTGCCTGTTTTGCAAACTGACTTTCAGACTTTTTATCAAGAACACTGAAACACCCCTGCCATTACATACATTCACTATTGTATCTAACCTGGCATCTAAGCCCGACTGGATGGTCACACATGAAGCATTAGGCTGCCTGCTGCAGCTTTTGGACTTTCAAGTTAGGAGATCTGTCCAGAGATGATGCTTCTGACAGAAGAAATACATGGGGAGTGAAGGGACAGAAAAGAAGGCCTGGACAGGCTAAGAGGAACAACCTGGCATGCATGGGAGAGCAATCTTTTCCCTGTTGCTTTCACTTGTTGTCACACCCCCACTTAAAACTATAAGCATCTGACAGTAAGATAGAAAAAGATTTTTAAAGGAGGATTTTCAATTTCTGTCAATGCTTTTCTAGCAATCTTCTGTATTTGCACCACTGTGTGCTGACTGTGAATCAGTCAGTTATAGAGGAGAGAGAGGAAGATGAAGCTAGATAAGAAGCTGCAAACTTCAGATATTGTGATAAAAAGACACCATCATCCCCTTGACCTCCCTCAAATCATTTAGTGAAATGAGCAATACAGCAAAAAATGGTGGCATCAAAGCAGGCTAAAGTCACTAATACAGTTTCCTCTGAAAGTGGGTCAAAGAAGCAGCTGCTTAAGCAAGACTATAAGAACCAAGACAAGCATACAGAGATGCTGCCCCAAATTGTCATCTAATTTTTAATGATTTACCTATTAAGGACTTCCTGCACTTCACCTCCCTTCAGCTACAGGCTGCAAGAAGAATTATTTTCTTCTGCTTGTTCTGAACCTGCCACATGTTAGTTTAGTGCTCCCAATAAAGCTGAAGTCTTACTTCCTATGTACAGTTAAGGTTCAGTCCATATATCATAAAATGCTGTCCTTTCTTTACATATTGAGACACACAGCAACAGGAACTGCAATTCCCCCATAAGACATTTCTTATCTACAACCCAAAAGCACAATGGAAAGGCTCAAAAACACAGTGCCCAAGCATTTCTATACAACCCTGCAAAGCTGGGATGAAAAGCCCTGTACAGCTGTCAAGCAGCTCCTGCAGGATTCTTGAAAGAAGCAAAACAATGCTGTATGTTACCTGAAAACATTTATAAGACTTTGATGGGAAATCGGTTGCACTAAATCTCAGTTTAGAAAACAGCATTTATTTCATTTTTTTCCAGCAGTGATACTGGCAGTACAGTGTGCTTTCACAGCACTTTTCTCAAAACTTCAGAGATTTTAAGAAAAAAGACCAAAAAATTACTGTCATTTATATGCAATATTGCTAACTCCAGAGCAGGATGCACTTTCTTCTGTAATTACAGGAGCTCTCTGTAAATATTTACACAGAGCTGTACTCTACTGTTTCACCAGTTCTGTTTTTCCCTCCTCTCCCAAGTACTCTCCTCACACAGGTGTCTTTGTTTTGTTTTATGGCTCCCGTGATTTGTTGCCAATAAATATGTTTATAAACAACCAATGACAATTCCCTTGAAAAGGCTCACCGGTAACTCACATATATGCTACTTACAGCAATGTATCTGACCAAACAACTATATAACTGACACTGTCACATCTTTCTGAAAGTCAATAATGTTACTAGGACTGTTTCTATAAAACAGATGAAAAACCATCTTTGTCACTTGTAAGAGTTTGGCTCTAGTCCCATGATGTGCAGCAGAGAATTCCCCTAGACTTCAGGGATGCTTTCCAGTACATAAAGACTTATGTGTATTTTTCCCCTTTTGCCAGTAACCCAGTTCTTTAAAGCTGCTTAGGACATCTCCAATGAGGGTGGTAAGCACTTCAGGGCATTACATTAAGGAACTATAACTTCCTGTGGGATACTGTGCAGTAGGTGACACTTTATAAAGCGAAGATGCTGTTCAGGAAGAACGTTCTGCAAAGAATGGAGAAGGAAAGACTGCAGACAACATGCATGAAGAAATACTATGCAAAATACCAGTATATGCTTAAGCCATCTTTCCCCAGTGCATCTATACCTTTAAAGCTCAAGTTTGCTTCCAAATGCTAAGGCCCTGATACCGTTGCATATTTCACATATTGTGATTGACCAGAAAATATATTGAAAAGCATTCAGCCTAGAGTGCAGCAGCTGCATAGCTAGAGAAAACACAAATCCCTTTTAATTTCACATTTACTGAGCAAGTACAATACCTCATCAACTACCTAGAGTACAGTCCAGGTCAGGCAGGAATACTTAGCTATGTCAGCTGATCCACACATGAGTATCAGTCTTACTTCAAATCTTTCTGCTTATGATAGACTCCACACAAAGTTTGATCTCACAAGCCACACACCTCTCAAAATTAGATGTTTCACTTATGCTGGGGAGGGACTGTAGTGACAGGACAAGGGGTAATGGCTTCAAACTTAAACAGGGGAGGTTTAGATTGGATATAAAGAAGAAATTCTTTCCTG